>PVKS010014851.1:0-47388 GCA_004027875.1 Aplodontia rufa | reverse complement strand
TAATTCTGTCCATCTCCATCCATTTGACTTCGAAAGCTATAATATCGTCTTCTCTGATGGCCGAGTAGTATTCCATAGTATATATGAACCAAAGCTTTTGTATCCACTCATCAAGTGAGGGGCATCTGGGTTGGTTCCATAATCTAGCTATAGTAAATTGAGCTGCTATAAACATTGATGAAGCCACATCGCTATAATAAGCTGATTCTAAATCTTTTGGGAAAATTCCCAGGAGTGGGATAGCTGGGTCGTAAGGTGGTTCCATCCTTAATTTTTTGAGGATTCTCCATAAATGTTTATGCTGGTGATCTCTTTGTTGTTGTTGTTTTTGCTTTGATGATCTGTTTGTTGTTGATAGAGGAGTATTAAATCTTCCAGTATTTTTACTTTGGGGTCCATAAGTGGTTTTATGTCATGGAGTTTTTTTCCCCCACATACTTGGGAGTGTTGGTGTTTGGAGCATAGATATTTACTATGGTTATATCTTCCTGATATATTGTTCTCCTTACCATGATGTAGTGGTCTTCTTTATCTCTTCTGATTAAATTTTGGTTGAAATCTACTTTGTCTATTATAAGTGTTGCAACACCAGCTTGCTTTCTTGGGTCGTAAGCCTGGTAGATTTTTTTCCATCCTTTCACCCTTAATTTGTCAATGTGTTTGTAAGATGGGTATCTTGAAAGCAGCATATTTTTGGATTATGCTTTTTGATCCAATTTGCTAATTTGTCTTTTTTATGAGAAAGGGACAGTGAGAGAGAAAGAGAGAGAGAGAGAGAGAGTCAATTTTATTTAGTTGTTCACATGACTTTTGTTTCTCTGGTACTTCATTATGTACATTCTTGCACCTGCCAGGCAAGTGCTATAACTGCTGAGCCACTGCTCCATGCCCACTAATCTGTCTTTTGGTTGGTGTGTTGAGATCATTCACATTCTATGTTAGGATAGTTATGTGACTGTGATTCATAGCTATCATGTTTTATTAGTGAGTTCTGTGCTGTCTTGGTTGTCTTTTGAAAGCATGTACTTTTATTGAATTTTGTCTGAGGGTTTTGTGGATTGTTTGTTCTTTGGCTTGGAGTTTATCTTTCAGAATTCTTTGTAATGCTTGTTTTCTGTTCATAAATGCTGCAAATTTGTTCTTATTGTGAAGTATTCTGATTTCCTCTTCAATTTTGAAGCTGAGTTTTGCTTCATATGGTATTCTTGGTTATAAGTTGTGGTCATCCAGAGACTGAAATATCTTCTTCCAGGAACTTCTTGCTTCTAGGGTCTGAGTTGAACAGTCAGACATGATCCTTATTAGTTTGTGTCTGAATGTGATTTTACATTTCTTTCTTGCAGATTTTAATATTCCTTCCTTGATTTCCCTGTTATACATTTTGAATATAATGTGTCTTGGTGAAATTCTCTTTTGATAAGGCCTATTGGGTGTCCTATAAGCTTCCTGGATATCTGATTCTGTTTTAATATGAGAAAATTTTCCTTTTAACTATTTCATTGAGAATATGTTTCAATTTCTTCTTGTATACCAATTATTCTTATATTGTTTCTTCTGATTTTGTCCTAGACATTTTGAAATTTCTGCTCATGCTTTCTGAGTTTTTTTTTTCTGTCATCCTTTTGCTTAAGCTTACTCAGCCTATCCTTGTTGTCTGAAGTTCTTTCTTCAAGAGCTGAGGTTCTGTTTTCTATAGAAGTTAGTCTATTCTTAAATTCTTCCATCATTCCTTTGATGTGATTGACTGAAGATTTTAGTTCCATTACTTTTTTTTCCAGTATGTCTATTTCTTTGATAATAGAGGTTTTCATCGCTTAGGTTATCACTTAATTCCTTCATTAAATCTTCTTTTAGTTCATTATTCATTTTAGTTATCAGATCATTGATAATTTTTTCTAGGTTTCATCCTAGTCCCTGTCTGTAGGTTTCTTGGTAGGAGAGTTGTGGTTTTGAGGTGAACCTTTTCTAGTTTAAGTCCTCATTTTTAAAGACCTTTTTCTGAATATTTGAATTGAGCTTCCATGTGGGGATGCTAGACAGGTCTCCAGGTGCTTCTTCTTTGGAGGTTAAAGGGTTGGGTCAGACACTACCCCTCTAATGACTACCTTCTTCCAGATAGCTGCTTCTGCCTGTAACCTTGTTTTGCTGCACCTTTTGGGTCTAGGCTCCAGGGTATGGATCTGTAACCTGTTTGGGGTGCTGGGAAGTAAGTGGATTGTTGAAATGTAGTGGTATGGGTGTCACTTGGTCTTGGGGTCTTAGAGGTGCAGGGTGGGTTGGAACAGGCCTGCCTATGTGCCATGATAGGACCTGAGATCCTTGGCAATGGGTATGGGCTGAACATATCTGATTCTAGCGGGTATGCACTGCTGCTGGGTGGCTCTAGTTGTGGACCCTTGGGGTGTCCTAGGCACCTGCCAGTGTAGACAATTTTTTAAATGATGCATTAGCAGTCTGTTCTGTGAAAAATCCAAATTATACTGTCATATTGTGTGCATGTATGAATATGTAACACCACACCCCATCAACATGTACAGCTATAATGCACCAGTAAAAAAAAAGAAGAAAAGAAAGAAAATAAAATATAATTAAACAGCAAAAAATCCATATTAATGGCATCAGTGTCTGTTGATTGTCCATTTAGTTTAGTTTGAATTCTTTAGCAGAGTAGCACTGGAAGGGAGTGTAGTGGGTTGCAGTCGGGCTGATGTAGTGCATAGGAGGGCATACTACAAACCTTGGTGGTCTGTGTTCAAATCCTGCTCAGATTTGTGAGTGTAGACAACTTATTAAATTGATTTTGCCTCATTTTCCTGCAAAATGGAGATATTAGTTATGTTTTAGAGCATTTAGCCTCATACATATTGAAAACTATATACATAAATAAAGCAACAACATACTTTCCCCACATTTTAGATTATTTCTTTTCCCCCCTCCCTTCATACATTTTTTTCTACAAACAAGAAAGATATTGAACCCAGGAGTGCTGTACCATTGAGCTACATCTCCAGCCCTTTTCAATTTTTATTCTGGAACAGAGTCTCATTATGTTGCCCAGGCTGGCTTCAAACTTGTGATCCTCCTTCCTCAGATTTCCAGGACACTTGGATTAAAGGTGCATGCCAGTGTGCCTGACTTTAGATTATTTCTTTAGAAAGGAGTTGAGTAACTGGGACAAGGGCTACCTATATTTTAGTGAACTTTGGTTCATGTGGACCAATTTTTGCTGAAGTTCATTTATCCTGAATCCCTGTTCATCTAGCATTCTTTCTCCCGATCCCTGAATAGTATTAACATTGGTCATTAGAGTTAAAATACATTTTACAAATTTGATACATATATTATGCTATATTCCTATTTTATTTTTGTTAATTGGTTACATTGCATATTTCCAAGTGTTTATTAATAATTTGTATTTATTCTTTGACTAATTGTCAACAAGTGTCCTTTGTCCACTTGAAAAACTGAAAAATACTATTCAGCTAGAAAAAAGAAATGAAATCCTGTCAACTTGAGATGTGCTTGGATTTAGATATCATTATGTTAAGTGAAATAAATGAGGCACAGAAAGACAAATATTGCATAATCTCATTCATATGTGGAATTGAAAAAAGCTGATCTCAAAGAAGCTGAGAGTGGAATAGTGATTACTGGAGGCTGGGGGTAGCAGGGGAGGAAGCGAGGGATGTGGAAAGGTTGATTAATGGGTACTAAGCTGTAGTTAGATAAGGGTACGAATTTCTGGTGTGCCATTGCACAGGATGATTACAGATAATGATACTGTGTTATTAAAAAGCTGGAAGGAGGGATTTTGAATTCTTCACCATAAAGAAATGATATCTGTTTGAGGAGTTACATGTTGAACCTCTTTTAAATAGTATGCAATGTATTGCAACGTATTGAAATGTTATATAATACCCCATAAATATGTACAATTTTATGTTAAAAAAGTTAAATTTAAATTGAAAAAATTATGTTTTGAGGATTTTTCTGATCAACTACACGTGGCTTGATATATGTGAATAACTTTCTCCTTATTTTTGAATATTCTGCTTATAGAAACTCTGGTTTCCATATTCTGGTTGATATTTACCTTTATTTTTTTTTAAACCATAGTGTAAAAGCAAGGTGTGTCTGGCTTTCTTTAGATTAAAATGCACATCTGTCACTTTGGCCATTGTCATAGCCCCAAGCTCACACTGACAGTGGTCTCCATCTCTGGAGCGTTTATGCTGTTACTATTCAAAGAAAAGAACAAAGGGAAACCCTGCAAAATGAGAAGAAGGTGCAAAATACTATGACCCAGAAAAAGTAGATTTTGTGCGTATTATTTACTCTATTTCTAAAGAGGCTTGAGGCTCCAAGTGCCATCTTAGGGTCAGCTGATTAGCTTTGAGCTTCTAAGATTGAGAAAAGAAAGTAAAAATCAAAAGAAGAAATGAAAAAGATCAGAAAGGCATTTAGGCTGGTGCTGCAGTAAGCCCCAAGTTCCCCTAGGTGTCATGGTGTAACTCTGATGCCTCTTCTCCTGAGAGGGAGACAGGTTTCAGTTTACTTCCATCCAAAGCAAACAGCTGCTCTGCTTAAGGAAAGATTAATTTTTGAGGGGGGAAAAAGGTCTTGGATATGATAACACAAAAACACAGTAAAAAGTTTGTCCTGTAGCTCATAAACTGCAGAGACTTTCCCTATATTGTTTGATAAGTTCAGAAAAAATTCAGAATGTTTGTCTTGGCGCTTCGTAGCAGCTTCCATTTGGAAACACTTATGAATGTGAACAGGTTGGTAAAACACTTTCTTCCCTTTTGTGGGAAACCCCCACAGGATGTCCGATTGCCTCTTCACCCTGTGCTATCCTTTTCCACCCCTCCTCTGACCTATTAGCTTCTTTACCCTCACTACCCCCACCCTTTTTTAGTAGTGGGGATAACTGGTCTTTAGGTCCTTTGTTCTAGAAGTTCACTGTCTGACCATGTTTTTCAGCTCTTCACTGACTAAATGCCTTATTTGGGCCCATTTAACTTACAACTGGGCTCTGACCCCAACTAGCAAATGATTCCTCCTGGAGCTGCCTTCTCAAAGAGCATGGTGTTTGGGAAGGTCCTCAGCTTCTCCACTCTAATCTTGCCACTGCATTCTGCAGAGAACTTTGTCATCTCCCACTGTGATGTTTGTTGACTAAAGGGACTACATGTAATATCTGTGGAGCTGAGCTCCTTTTTTTTGCAGGGAAGTCTGGGGCCACTGAACTACTCTGGGGCATGAGGGGGGTCCTTTCTACGTTCACCCACAACGCATGACATGCAGCTTTAAATCTCGTGGAAGGCTAGCAGTCATAATAGTGTGTGTGGAAATCGGTCTAAGGATTGCTTGAATAATGAAAATGTATTTTTCACAATCTGGAGGCTGGAAGACAGATCAGGATGCCAGCAAGGATGAATTCTTGTGAGGGTGCTCTCTTGGGTTGAACTTATTTTTGTATCATCATATAGTAAAGAAGGAGAGGGAGGAGAGGGCAGGAGAGGGGAGCAGTAGGGAGGGGAAGAAAGAGCTCTTGTGTTTCTTCTTATAAGGGAACTAATTTCATTCATGATAGTACCATCCTTGTGACCTGATTACCAACTAAAGACCTCACCTTCAAATCTATCACACTGGGAGGTTTTCAACATGAATTTTGGAGGGACAAAACCTTGCAGTCTACACTATAATCATAGCCACAGTTTTCCACCCCCATTCCATAAACTTGCTGTGCCTTCTCTCTTGCCCCCCAACTAAGTCCTGAAAATGGTCTTGGGTATCTGGGATGGAAAAGGAGTAGGTGGTCTCCATATTTAGAATTTGTCATTTCATCTATTCATACCAACATTATTAAAAAAATCTTTTTACTTTTAAGATCTTTTTAAATTGGTGCATTATAATTATGCATAATAGTGGGCTTCATCTAACAGTGTTTTTTAATATCAAGCTTCTTTTGTGGTACTAGGGGTTGAATCCAGGATCTTGCACATGCTCAGCAAGTGCTCTACCACTGAGTTATATCCCCAGACAATATGAATCCTTTGATGGCAGCTTACGAAATAAGATAGGTGCTTAAATTAATCATGCATGTTATCACTCAAGCCATCACTGAAGTGGGGAAGAAATGCTTGCACCAACAATTGGATAAACCTGAACTTTAGCCTTGGTAATTATTTGAAATTTTTAAAACTTTGAATCTTTCACATGATCTATGTTTTTGTTTTAAGGAGCAACAAGGAAGATATGAGGAAGGATACCTAGCAAAATAGTGTTGGTGTGAGTGTGCTGGGTTGGGTCCAGTTCAAGTCCACTCAGTCTTCCTGTCTTAGCTTCCTTTATGTATCTGAAAGATGGAAGCAATGACACTTATTCACTGTATAGTGCAGAATTGTTGTGAAGATCCAATAGCAAGCATGAAAGGCTATATAAATTATAGCTTATCTAAACTATAAAAGTCATCTGAATCTTCTTGTCTTTGGCAGTATCACATCTCAATTTGCATCTTTAATTTCCTTCTGTTATTTATTTGCAAAATCCATGTCATATCAGCCAAAGAACTTGTTCAGTTTCCAAAATTTCAATGCATTTATTTTCTCACCATTAGGAGAAATTGAATTTGATTACTTTTAATAAGATATCATTTTTAATGGCCTGCTCATCTTGTGGCTCTTTCCTCTACTCTTTAAACCTAGAAAGTAACTTTAATGATGACACGAATCACATATGAAATGACTACTTTGTGTTGGGGCTAAGAGTGATGGGATGGACTCCAACTCTCAAGGAACTTGAGATCTATTTGGGAGTTTAGTGAGGAAGTTTGGTGGGTTGGATGGGAAGGTGAGGTTTTTGGTGTGTGTGTGTGTATGTGTTTGGTATATGAGGTATGGTATGGCAAGTGTATGTGTTGTTAGTGATTGTGTGTTCACTGAGTACTGAAGTCCTCGGACTCTGTTACTAGAATGTTTCTATTAATGCCCCAGTACCTGTCACACCAGCCACAGTTGCATGGCCCTTGTTGCTACTGCCTCCAGCAATGCACTGGCAACATTCATGTTATACCAAGTGTAATGCAGTGTTAGGTTTCCTAGAAGCATGAGAGTGTACAGCAGGGAGATTGCCCAGATCTCCAAGTCATAAGGAATGCTCCGCAGAGCAGGGGCCTCCAGACTTAGGAATGAATTAGACAGGTGGATGTGAGGCATGTGGACAGGGATTGGTCCTCCAGGTGCAAGGGTGGAATGGTGGATGAGGGTACCTAGAAGAGGAAGCCTGTGCTTGTGTGGCTGAGGTTGGGTGGATAGCAGAGTGCTCCGGGGAGGATGTGGGGTGCAGAGAGGTGTGAGGAGTTATCTGTAAAGCACCTTGCAACCCTGCTGAGGATTTGGATCTCTGCTGATGGTCATGGAGAGCTGTTAAGTATACATCAGGGGAGTTGGGGATCATATTTGGCTAAGAAAGTGGAGACTGGCTTCGGGGAGGCCAAGGCTGGGAGTGTAGACACAGTGCATAGTTGCTACAGCAGCACCACTGGTTCTGTAGGTCGAGGGAATGACCAGGCAGTGGGGAAGGGGTTGGCAGCCCCCAGACAACTTTGTGATTTAGTGCACGTGGGATAGCAGTGACTAGTGAGGGCAGAGTCCCTCATGAATCCGAGGTTAAGCAAACGTACTATCTCAGCCTACACTGGTGTGTTATCAAAACACACTTAAATTACTTCATTGCCTTACTATTTAATTTATATTTGTTTAATCCAGTTCTAAATCTCTTTCTTCTTCACTGGTAAGCTTCCAGACGACAGAAACCATTTGTTCAATCCATTGTGTCCAGCACTGAATGGAGTGCCCTGTACAGGATCTCAACCTAATTTTTATCCTGACTGAAAGTACTCATTTGAGTAAAGGCAACATGTTGATTTCTGAACTGTTTTGTAAAATACTGTGGTTGGTTGGGTAATTTTCTGTGGCTGAAAAACTCATCTCTTAGGTCCCTCCTAGGTTACTAATATCCTTATGAAAATGCATGAGAATTTCCTATGCAGCTGTTAATTTCTTAATCAAACAACTTTGTGTGGATTTTCCTTGTTATTTAAAATAGAAAAAGCAATCATACCCCTTTGTGGCCTAATTGTTTACCAAATGTAACTTGTTTCCAAACTGCAATGGTCTTGGAGCTGTACTACTGCAAACAGCATTTAGAACCAGTAAGCTATATTTATTTTTAGCTTTTAAAACAGCCAAATAGTTCGCTCTAAATTTTCAGAGGAAAAAAATCCCTTCTGGGCTAAAGCCTTGTGTATTGAGTATATTTATGCTTGACTATTCCCATCTGAACTCCAAATAGTGGAAAACAAAGGTTCCCAGTGATTCAGTCTTAATAGCAGCTTTGGCTGGTGCCGGTGCTTATTAAATACCAGTTTCTTAAATTATAATGAAGGACGTAGTTATAGGCTGAGGTAGATTTAGTGAAGCACATGAAACCAAAAAACATTACCACAATGTGAGGAATTAGGAGGAGGTGGGGCGGAGCTACATCAGGTCAGAGGAATGTGCCAAGCTTTTAGATACAGGGTTCTGTGCCTCTGGGTTGATGCTGGATGCAGGGACTTGAGTCAAACAAATGACCAGTTTGATTTCAGGTTTGCTTGAGTGGAGGAAAAGTGGCATATGTCCTAAATGCTGTGTTCTAGACATTCTGTCTCCTTCAATCTCATTTTAATTGGCAGGCATTGTTAATCTTCATGAGGACTGGGAGACTGAAAGAGCCCAGTCACCTGCTGGGTGACACACAACTGGGAAGCCACAGTTCTGCATCTCACACTAGGTCTAACAGTAAAAGTCATAGCATTGCACAGTTCAGATCTTTGCTGTAAATGGTAAGTGATAGCTTGATATTTTTTATTTTTTTTGAAAGAAGGACAGTGAGAAAGAGAATCAGTTTTTATTTAGTTTTTCACATGGTCTTCGTTGCTCTGACACAGTTGCATATGTGGGAGCTGGGGTTTGAACCTGCATACTTGCGCATGCCAGGCAAGTGTCATAACCACCAAGCCACTTCTCCAGCCCCTGATATGTTTTTAAAAATTTTACTGTTTTATTTTTATTTATTTATGTATTTTATTATTATTTAAGATTTTTTATTAGATGAATATGGAGTTACAATTGAGGGGGAATCATTATCAAACAATCAAGAACAAAGGTATATTTACATAGTTAGCAAGGCTAATGCCATGTCATGGATGCCCCCCTTGGGTTCCCCATGGTTCTATGTTTCCCCAGAAGACCCCTTGTGTTAAATGGACATCTTGTGGAGGTCAGAGATCTTCTTCTGAGATGATTCCCCCATATTCCCTCCCTCCAGTCTCCTAGATATCCTTCCTAATCCCTCTCCCCACTCTGTCCCCCTCCCTATGCCTCCGGGTATTCTAGGCAATGATCCCCCTGTTTGTGTAAAAATTCATACATTCTGAGGTTATTATTAGCTTAGCCATCTAACATACTGTTTCCAGATGTATTCTAGCTTCCACAAATGAGAGAAATCATTTGGCCCTTGAGTCTCTGAGATTGGGATACTTCACTTAACATAATTTTTTCCATCTCCATCCATTTGGTTTCAAAAGCCATAATATCATTTTCTCTACTGGCTGAATAGTATTCCATTGTATATATGTACCAAAGTTTTTGAATCCACTCATCAAGTTAGGGGCATCTGGGTTGATTCCATAGTCTAGCTATAGTAAATTGAGTTGCTATAAACATTAATGAAGCCATGTATCTATAATATGCTGATTCTAACTCTTTTGGGAAAATACCCAGCAGTGGGATAGCTGGATCATAAGGTGGTTCCAGCCCTAATTTTTTGAGGAGTCTCCACATTGATTTCCAGAGTGGCTGAAGCAGTTTGCAGTCCCACTAGCAGTGTGACCGTGTTCCTCTTTTCCCACAGCCCCTCCAGCATCTGTTGTTGATTGTATTCTTCATTTTTGCAACTCTAACAGGAAATTTTACTATTTGAATTGTATATAGATTTAGGTTTATATGACCATGGACTTAGTGTGTAGGGGTGTGTGTGTGTGTGTGTATGTGTGTGTGTGTGTGTGTGAACCTATAAATACATAAATATATGTATTTATAATTTTAAAGTGCTCTAGCTTGGTTTTGTTGTAACTGAGCTGACGTCAGCATTCAGCCTGTGGGTATGCATGCTTTATTTAACTTCAGGTTCACACTATGGAAGGTCACAGCCAGCTCCCACTGCCCTCAGGTGGCCCTTGCTCTTGGGACTCTGAACTGGATGCCTTGAAGCTGTAGGTAGATCACAAGGTCAGATTCTTCTTCCTCATGTTCTGGGGTGGCATTTCTTTCCATCTGTACCAGAAAATTTCCAGATCAAAATTGTGATGAAAACCAAGGCATTAAACAACCACATTTTGATTCAGTTCTGTGATGCTAGTGAATAGAATATAGGAACCAGTGGCCCATTTTTGAGGACTTAGCCATATACAATTTCTTTCTGCATGTATTTATTTATTTATTTATTTTTTACTGGTAACATGTATGGCCTCTTTCATTTCTTTGGAAGTTCCAGGGAAGAGATTATCGTAGTACATAATGTTGAACTCCCCTTGATTTGAATTTTAACTCTGTGACTTCCAGCTCTGTGACCTTGGGAAGGTTACTTGATCTCTCAGAGCCTTGATATTCCTCATCTTTAAAAGGTAGTGATTTCTCCATTTATGGCTCAGCTGCAGGCCCTGTCACATTTGTCTTGTCTGGAATCTGGTGATATGTGAAAGTAAGTCAGTGTTCTGAGAACTTCCCTTATGGATTTATATCTAGTATGAGGCTTTCAGTGCCCAGCATGTGGCATTTGCTCAGTGACATCATAAGAACTAACTATCTAAGAATTTCTCACCAAATGCAGTAATGTGAGGACTTTGCAGAGCCACGAGGACTTTGTGGCCTTTTCCTATGGTCACAGGGAGAACCCAGGGCCCAGCAGCAAAGGACAGAGCTGTGCGCATCTTCTGGAGGGAAAGTGATGCCTGGGAGTGAGGGGTTGGGTGCCAGGAAAGGCTGGGATCACACTCCTATTCACCTAGACTACAAAGGCCCTGGCAGGACTGGCTGAGTAGCTCAGGCCTCCATGTTTGCGCAGGGGCTGCAGCTCTTGGAGCATGAATGCCATTGGCTTTCAGTGTAATTGGAGGCTGGGCACTCTGGTAGGGCAGGGACACAAAGCAAGGTCGGGTTCAGACCAAGGCATACCTGTCCCCTTCACAAGTGTGTTTAACTATTGCTAAGAAGGTATTTCAGGGCATTGTTATTACTCTTGGTACTACCATAGCTACGATTTGCTAATACTCCTTAAATACTGTGCTCTAGGCAGTGTATTAATTGATATATATATATATATATAGAGAGAGAGAGAGAGAGAGAGAGAGATTCACCCATGAATATATGTATTATCTCATTGTAACTAGTAAATAGATTCTCATTGAATCTAATAGAAACTCAATTTTCAAAACGAGGACTGAGGCAGTGGCAGAGGGCAGAGATAACATGGCCCTAACCCCTGCAAGGTTCCATAGCTGATGCTTAGTAAAATCAGAGTCCAGGTCTGCCTTATCCAAAGCCCTAGTTCTGAACTTCAGTGCTTTCTGGCCAAGGTCTTTTGGTAGAAAGAATTGGGGTACAGATCTGAACAATCTGACTGGCAGGAAGAACTTCCTTTTATGAGAGTCCTGATCTTGGTGTTCTAAGAGGGTGTCTGTGAAGAGGGTTGCTTTCATATTTGAATTGTAAATATAGGCCTTATTGTGCATTTATTATATATAGAACTCTGGTTTTCTTCTCTCCCCTAATTCTCTGTTCTTTTTCTTTTTGGCAGTACTGGGGGGTTGAATTTAGAGTCTTGTGCATGGTAGGCAAGTGTTCTACCACTGAACTATATCCCTAGAGCTTGCTTCCTGTTTTTGAAATTAAAATCAAAGCAAAAAATGACTAAAGCAAGGATTTCATTCTTGCAGGTTCCAATGAGATTATGTGAATTCAACTAATATAGGAGAGGAACTGAAACTAATTTTCAATGAATGGTGTGTGTGCGTGTGTGTGTGTGTGTGTGTGGTATGTGTGTCTGATTTAATGTTTGATTTGTTGTCGTGTCCCTTTGATGGGTCATGTTTACTGAGGTTGTTAATAAAATCTGTAAATATTTGTCATGTAATAAAGCTTAAGTCAAATGCATGGAACTCAAGTTTTGTAATATAGTGGAAGTCTGGAACATATAAACAAGTCAGAGAGAAAGAAAATGGAGTTCTGAATTAGGAAACAAACATGCAAGAGAAGATTATACTTTTCAATAGTGTGGGAGAAGTCATTTACAAAACAAAAACAAAACAAAGAAACTGTGATACTGTTTGGTCCCAAACCTTTTTGTCTGTTTGTACTGTCTACATTCAGCATGATGTCTTATGTAACTGGATTTATGCACATCTCTGTGTGTAAAAGTATGCAAATATAATTTCCCTTCACATTTGTTTAAACTACACTAAATTTCATCTTATTTTGGATTTTTCATGAGTATATCTTCATTCTTCTTAAATCCCTGAAAATTGATTGTGTACCTTTAGGATCATGTTTGATGGGCTATAATCTTAACTGTTCTCCTTCTTTACAAAACTATTTCCTGTTACTGTATGGGATAAGTTTCCATGATTAAAGATTCTCCTTGACTTATAATAGGTTATGTTCCTATAAAACCATCCTGCACTGAATATGGTTTAAGTTGAAAATGCGTTGAGCACACCTAACCTACAGCTTAGCCTGGCTTATCTTTTTTTTTTTTTTAAGAAAAAAATTTAGGGCTGGAACTGCCTTATGACCCATCTATCCCACTCCTGGGTATTTTCCTAAAAGACCTAGAATTGGCATATTATAGAGATACAGCTTCATCAATGTTTATAGCAGCTCAATTTACTATAGCTGAATTATGGAACCAATCCAAATGCCCCTCACTTGATGAATGGATTCAAAAACTTTGGTACCTATATACAAGGGAATTCTACTTGGCTATTAGAGAAAAAGATATTATGGCATTTGCAGCCGAATGGATGGAGATGGAAAAAATTATGTTAAGTGAAGTATCCCAAACTCAGAGACTCAAGGGCAGAATGTTTTCTGTCATTTGTGGAAGCTATAATACAAGCAGAAACAGTATTATAGATGGCTAAGCTAATAATAACCTCAACATGTATGAATTTTTACACGAGTAGGGGGAATCCTGCCTATGATTCTGGGGGATGAAGGGAGGCGGGCGGAGTAGGGAGGGAATAGGAAAGATATCAAGGAGACCAGAGGGAGGGAGTATGGGGGAATCAACTCAGTGGGGAAACTTGGATTTCATGAGAAGTCCTATTACCACAAGGGTTAAGTAGTGGGTAACATGGAACTATGGGGAACCCAAGGGGAAAACCATGGAATGGCATCAGTCTTGGCTTGCTCTGTCATTATACATTTGTTCTTGATTGTATAACAATGATTCCCTCCTAATTGTAAGACCAGCTTTAACTAATGGGAGAGAGAGAGAGAAAGACACAGAGAGAGAGCAAATCTCTCTGTGTCTTTATTTAGCTTTTCATGTGACTCTCGTTGCTCTGACACTTCATTATGTATGTGATGCTGGGGTTCAAACTCGCAGGAAAGCACCATAACCACTGAGCCACCACTCCAGCCCTGGCCTAGCTTATCTTAATCATTCTTAGATTCCTTTCATTTGCTTACAGTTGGGCAAAATCATCTAACACAAAATCTATTTTATAATAAAATGTTTAATAGCTCATGTTTTATCGACTACTGAAAATGAAAAAGAATGGCTGTAGGATTACACTTACATGAAAAGTTATGTAAGTTAAACCATTTTTAGGTTATATAGGGTCTGTTATTTCAAAGGAAGAAATTCATCTGAAAGAGAGAAAATTTGGATAGAAGGCCAGATGGGAGGATATTTCCTCCTTAGCATTGGCATCTTCTGACATCTGTGGTCTTATTTTGCAAATGTGAATCTCTCACTGTCTCAGAAGCCTCAAGGGAGAGAATATGATTAGGTTTCAATTTCTGGTTGACTCTGCAAAGCCTGAAAACCAGGACAAATTCCTGAGACCACATAAAATAAAAATAAAAGCTGTTTTCCTATTCCCTAGGATTAACTCCTCCCTGCTGGGGCCTGGCCTTGGCCTTTCTTGCCTGTGCAGTGACTCTGTCCTCCTGTTCCTCTTCTCACTTGCAGGATGGACTCACTTAGCTAAGCCATCCCCACTACACCTTCTCCTTTTCAAGGCTTATTTTGCCACAGCTCTCATTCTCAGGTCAGAACCAGGCACCACATGGCATTGGAAACCTTCACCCACACTTACAACTGCACATTTTGAACACCGGTCACAAATTCTTTCCCGAGCTTCTATTTGAACCTGTCCACATTCTAAAGAACACCCTCGACCTGCTCAGCTCTTTGGGCTTTGCGGTAGGTCAGAATCCTCCCGAGCCTCCTGCATTTCCGGTCCTGCTGCACACCTGACTTGTTCTCAGTTCTGCCCCACAGGTCTGCACCTGTCTCACGACCTCAGCCTACCCTGGCTGACTCCCATCACACCCTCTTCAGCAAACGCTGCTTGTTCACTTTCTCAGCCGCTGGGGGAACAAGGTGCCAAGGCCACAGCAGCTGACCAGGTAGTCACAGAGCTGGCCTCGAGGGCCGCCCCTCTGGAGTTTCTGCTTCCTGAAATGCCTCTCCAGGGGCCACTGTTGGAAGGCACTCACACCACAGCCACCCCCTGCGGGTTGTGAGGTGATTATCCATTGTTTGTTTCTTGGTTATTAAAAATTACTAATGTGTTTTCAAGAAGAACTTAACATCTTCTTTTGACTAAAGGGGCAACTTAAATTGTCTTTTCCGCTCAAGACTACATTTTTGTTTTAAGTAAAGGCCTTAACAGAGCTGGTAGTTTGGCTCTTGGCTCTGACATATGAGACTTGAGACATATACATACACTTTCCAAAGATGTAATAAAGATGAGAAGACTTTAAAGGCATAATTAATGCTAGGAATAAAAACTTGTGGAGAAAAACAGTTAATAAGCTTTCTAATTATTCTTGTTGATGTGTGTTTAATGAGACATTTTCAGCCTTGTTATTATTTTTTACATTTGTTTTACATACAATTGGATACTTAGAGAACAAGAACTGAAAGCTCACTGCAAAGATGGAGAGATCTAGGAAACTAATTTTTTAAAATTGGGTTGAAAGAACTTTGTCATTAAAAGAGAAGTTTTAATGCATGAGTTTGTGCTTTGCTTTGATCCAAAAAATGTTAAAAATTGTTTAAAAATAGAAAGTGGTTATTACATTGTATGCTCAAAATACAGGATTCAAAGGATACCAATGAACAGAGAATTAACTAGGTCAAACCAAAAACGAAGTCACAAGGCTCTGTTTGCCAAGGTCCAGGAAATTTGAGAGAACCACTTATAACAGCTTTCCATTTTGTGGTATTTCAACTTAACCTTTAATTACAACTCACAATAACACAGAGACTGAAGTTGGAAAGGATGAGGAGGAGGAAAAGAGGAAAATTAAGAATAACAGCTACCATATTCTTGTAATTTATACTATCGAAAGCAGTTATATTAATTATCTGAAATACCAAGATGGAATTTGAAAAATTATTTTAAAATATTTCTCAAAATGTGTTTTATAGATTTAATTATCATGGCATATTAGTTTACTGTTGCTTGTGTAACCATTTCCCACAAGCCTAGTGATCTAAAATAAAACAAGTTCATTAGCTTCCACTTCTATGTATCAGCAGTCTAGCATGGATCTTTCTTGACTAAAATCAAGATGGTGGCTGGACTTTACTCTTCTCAGAAGTCTCCAAAAGACAGCCTTGCCTTTCCCATCTTTGAGAAGCTGTCCTTATTCTTTGGCCCAGGTCTCAATTCTTCCTTATTTTAAGGCAGCAATGAGAGGTTGATTTCTCCTTGTAATGCAACACTGTCCCTTCTGTCTTCTGCTTTCATATTTAAGGACTTTGTGATCATACTGGGATCACAAAGACAGTCCAGGATCACTCACTATTTTAGGATCAGCTGATTAACACCCTTCATTCCATCTGTTACCTTAATTCCCTATTGCCATGCGATGTAGTATATTCACAGATTAGGGAAACATCACATGGTATTGTTTAGGCTTTCAAATATAATTAAGAATAGAACTTTAGGGCTGGAGAGGTGGCTCAGCTGTAAAGCATTGCCTGGCATGTGCAAGGAACCAGGGTTCAGTCCCTAGTACCACAGATACAACTAAGTGGAGGAAAACAAAAACCAGATTAAAAAATAATAAAAAAACCCATTTATTTCTCTCTTAAAAAAAAAAAGAACTTCAAAAGGAAAAAAAAATTCTAGCCCCAAACCTTTAGATATTTATTTCTTTTCCAAGATTTTAGATGAGCTATACGTTTTTGATAGAAATATTATTTGAGAAATTTCTTTCCTCTAAACCAAAAAAGTCTTTCTATTTTGGCAGGTTTATAGAATAAGGTGAACAGTTTTTTTTTTTCCCTTCTCATTCCCCTTGATTAGAAAGAAAGTTAGACAGAATCAGAGACCCTAAAGAAACTAGAGCAGGCAACACTAATGGACACCCTGGGTCTCTGGAGAAGTTACCAGAATAAACAATTCTGTAGAATCATTTCCTCCTTTGGGTCTTAAATTGAACAATAGTAAAACTAATACAGAAATGTCATATTATAAAACCATGGGGAGATCTTTGTTGAAGACAAGAGAATTCTATGTTCAATTTCTATCGGGGAAGCCTGCATTTGTCATTTGGCTTTTGACAAGAGAATTAATTTCCAGATAAAGAGTTTTATGAAATTTGCTTGAACTAAGCTGGGTCTAGGGATTCAGTTTACTCTATCATCACTTACATTTTATTTGCAGGTAAAAAAAAAATGAAGCTGACTGGGTGCAATGGTGCATGCCTGCAATTCCAGTACCTTGGGAGGCTGAGGCAGGAGGATTGCCAAGTTCAAGGTCAGCCTTAGCAACTTAACAAGACCCTGTCTCAAAATAAAAAATGAAAAGGCTAGAGATATAGCTCAATTGTAGAGTGCTCCTGAGCTCAATCCCCAGTACTTCCAAAATTAAAACAAAGCAAGCAAAATTTAAACTTGAGGAGCTGGGGAAGTAGTTCAGTGGTACAGCACATACTTAACATGCCCTAGGTTCAATCCCCAGTATCACAAAAAATTACTTACTTGTGAATGTGATTCAAGATATAGAAGTTACAAAAGGCATACAAGGAATACACTCTGTCCTGATGCTGCCCCTGGAACACCTAGATTTTGTTCTTGGAGAAATCAGTGTTTGTTTCTTATATATCTTCCTGGAAGTATTTTATGAATTTTCAAACAAGTATGTACAAATAATTCCCATCCTACCATCTTGTATATAAATGGCAACATACTTTATAGATAATTCTACATCTTTTTTCCTTCAATTAAGAATTTATCTCTGAGATTGAAGATTATCATTCTTCATTTCTACTGTTAAAAAAATTTAGATTTAATGGGTTGCCAAAAGAGTACATAAGTTCCTTAAACCTACTTCTCTTATGTTTTACATCACTATAGAACAATGAGTAAGAACTTGACCTGAATATGTTATTAACTAAAGAATTTATTCAATTTCACTAATTTTCCCATGAATAATTTCTTTATGCTTCAGAATCCAATTCAGTTTATCACATTGCATTTAGTCTTTGTCTCCTTATTCTCTTATTATATCTTGTTTTTGTGATCTTGAAGAATATGTCAGTTATTTTGTAGAATTTCTTTCAGTCTAGATTTCTTTGATAATTTCTCTTCATTAGTTTCAGGTTTTGCATTATTGGGAAGCCTGTCAGAACATCACATCAGAGGAAACACGACACTGATATGGATTAATGGCAATGCTAACATTGGTTACCTGGCAAAGGAGCTGTCTACTAGAAATCACTATTGGAAAGTTATTATTTTTCCCTTTTGTGATTACTAAATGTTTTGGGAGAAATACTTTGTGATTGAAAATATCACTTTTCTGTTTAAATATTTGCTCATAATTTTAGCACCCATAGTTGGGTCTGTGATGCTCTGGTGGTGATTTTCTATTTTCCTTATTTACTTCTATATGTATCCATTGGATTTTTTTTTAATAAAGAAGAGTTGTCCCTTCTTCATTGTTTATTTATTCATTCAGTTGTTGTTCTGTATCTGTTTGGACTCATGAATATTTACTTAATTAGTTGATTTATAGTCCAATAATATTGTTATATACTTTGTTGCTTCAAGTTATAACTTTTGTCATTGAGAATCCATGCAGGTTGGATCCTGTGGTTGGCTAGTCAGCTAGCTAGCATGTTTGCTCCCCTTCCTTTTTTCCTTCCTGCCTCTCTTCCTTCCTTTCTTTCCTTATGATTATCTTCCTGCCTTTCTTTTCCCTGTTCTTGCTGTTATTCTTTAATCATTGTTTTTGTGCTTCTTTAACTTACTTTCAGACTAAGATAGTACAGGATCATCTTCTATTTTTCTCTGCTCCAGCCCTGGAATCAATCTGTTTTATCTGATTCCTTTATTGGTATGTATTAAGAAGGAATGGTTTATAAATACCAATAAAAGTATTTATAAATAAGACGTGCTTATTGCTACTGGGGAGTTGATGCTTCTAGTCGCTCTCAGTGAGCAGAGGTAGAAAACATACTTATGCATACATGTATTTGTATTTATGTACCTCTATTTTTATATATTGAATCAAACACATATTGATACTTGATTCCAGTCAACACTATATGGTCCATTGTAACCTTCCCCTTTCCTTATTTTTTCAGATGAAGACTGATAAAAGTAATGCAGCACTTCTCCTTCTGGGTGAAGTGCTTCCATGGATGGGGAAGAGAGAGAGGAAGGAGGTATACTGGTTCTTATTCCTGTGGCCTGGAAGTAACAAAAGTTGTTTAAGGTCACAGTACACTAATTTTATCATGTTATAATCTAGCCACTACTAAACTTTGAGTGGGTCTGGAAAAAGTAGAGGAGCCCTAGGAATTAGCAGTGAGCTAACCAATGTCTCTGCCATGTCCGTTTTCTTGGATACTTGCACTCTCAATGCTTTCTTTCTGCTGATTCATTTCATTTGAGATGTCTTGTTTAACTGAAATAATTATGTGTATGTAGTAAAATTTACTAATTTTTCTTTAGGATTTCTGCTTACTTTTTTGATTTGAGAGATGCATATACCAAGAATCACCCCTTATGGGGAGCAGAAGCTCAGCAGTCAAAGTCCCCTGCTAGGCTATACTGGTAGGAACATTTACCTACTTGATGAATTTCTGGAGGCTCACTGTGGATGTGCTTGAGACTTAGAACTGTGAAGTTATATCATAGTAGGACCCTATGCATTTGTAAATTTCAATTCAAGGAGACCCACTAGATTCTCAAGAGTGAAGACTGGAGAAAAATTCCTGTGCTTCTAGCAGAAGGAAAGGAAGAGTAATCGCTTTGAAATATGCCCCCTCACCAAGTTATTTTATCTTTAACAAAGGCCTTCTATCAAGGAGGAAAAAGGGTGAAACATATTTGTGAAGGTCACAGTTCAGGGGCAGAGACTAAGACCTAATTATAAGATTATAGAATATTTATCTCCTTCCCCACCCCAGATTGCTGCTGAAAATAGTACAAGCCTTAGAGTTAGAGACTACTGAAAAGGAATCTCTAGAGAAACACAAAGACAATGTAGGAGACAGAAACAGGGTGCCAGAAGAAATTCTAGCCTCTGGCATTTATAATTATGGCAAACTATAAACATAGCTCAATTACTAGACAGAGAAATGTGGAAACTCAAGTTAAAGTCCTATTTGCTTCAGTTCCTTTGACTTGATAACTCATTTACACTTGTTAACAATAATAATAGCAACAACAACAATAACAACAATAGCAACAATGCTGGCAACTAATGAGACAAAGCAAGTTTTAGAACTAGACTCAAATATAGCAGAGATTTTGGAGTTATCTCATCAGCATTTAAAATAACTATGATTAATAAACTAAGACATATGATGGAAAAAGTGGATAACATGCAAGAACAGATGGGTAATGTAAACAGAGAGATAAAAACTCCAAGAAAGAAGCAGAAAAAAATGATAAAAGTAAAAAACATGGTATCAAAAATAAAGAATGGGTTTGAAGGGCTCATTAGTAAGTCTACTGAGCATGATCAAAGAAAGAATCAGCAAACTTGAAGATATATAGTAGAACTTCCTGAACTGCAAAGCAAAGAGAAAAAAACACCAATAAATAGTAATAGAATGTCTAAGAACTGTAGGAAAATTACAAAAGTTGTGACATACATAATAGCACAAAGATGAAAAAGAAAGGAAAAGAAGACTATCTGAAGAATACTAACTGAGAATATTCTGAAGTGTAGGTTGAGGAAGTTTAGAAAGCACCAGGAAGAAATAATACAAAATCAACACTTAGGCATATTATACAAATGGCAGAAAAATTGAAGACAAGGAAAAAACTTCAAAAGAAACCAAAGAGGCAAAAAGCACCTTGCCCATAGAAGCAAGTGTAAGGATTAGATCAGATTCCTCTCTGGAAACCATGCAAAGAACAGAGTGTGACAAAATATTTAAAGTTTTGGAAGGAGAAAAAGAGAAAAGGGCAAGAAGAGGAGGAAGACGAAGAGGAGAAGGGGAAACAAAACCCCCAAAGACCAACTTAGAATTCTGTATTAAGTGAAATTAGCCTTCAAAATTGAAGCAAAAATAAAGATATTCTTTGACAAATACTGAGAGAATTTATTTTCAATAAACCTGCCTTGCAAGACATATAATAGAAACTCCACAGAGAGAAGAAAAATGAATGTTATAAACTCAGATATACCTATGAAAGTACTATAGAAGTACTATAAACTACTACCGAAGGAATAAATAAAGGGAAAAATAAAATCTTTTACTTTTCTTGTTCTTGGTTGATAAGAGGTAATATTTTGTGTAAATAATAGAAAGAATGTACTCAGTGGTTATAGATCATGGGTAAGTGAAATGAATAATAGCAACATAATAAAGAATGTATGGGAAGAATGTGAAAACTTTATTATTATAAGGTAATTGAACAAATCTATGAAGTGGTGTAACATTATTTGAAAATGAATTTAAATTATTTGAAAATATATATTTAAAACTCCAATAAACCATTTAAAAAGTTAAAAAAAACTTGGCCTGCCAACCAATTAGAGAAAATTGAATTATATGAAATGTTGAACTAGCAACAGAGAAGGTAGGAAATGGAGTAGAAGAAATAAAAAATAAAGAACAAGAGCAAAGAATACAAACATAGTATAGGCTAAACCAAATACCAATTATAGCAATAATATCTTTAAATGTGAGTGGTCTAAATACACAAAAGACAAAGCCTGTCAGGATGGATAAAAAACCAAAATCCAGCTATCTATTGTCTATAAGAAGCCCGCTTTACCCTTAATACAGTAAAAACAAAGAGATGAAAGGTGGTATAATATGCTAATACTAATCAACAGAAAGCTGTATAGCTATATTAATTTCAGAGACAACAGACTTTGGAACAAGGAAAATTGTCACAGATTGTCTCTCTCATTTATAATGATAAATGGGAGAGAATTCTTCAAGATAATCCTCAATGTATGCACACCTAACAACAGGACATCAACATATGAGACAGAAACTGATAGAATTTCAAGGATAAATAGATGAACCTCCTATTATAGTCGGAGACTTAGGCCTGGAATGTAGCTCAGTGGTAGATTTGTCTACAATGTATAAGGTGCTGGGTTTGATCCCCAGTACTGAAAAAAAAATTTCTGGAAACTTAAAAATCTCTTTACAAGAAATGGACAGAATCATAGTTAGATAATCAGTAATAACTGGATTTTATTGATTTTTGTAAAATATTTCACATAGCAGTAGAATAATTCTCAAAATGACAGGATATATTATATTCACCAGGATAGACCATAGTATGAGGCATAACACACACCTTAACAAATTTAAAAGAATGGAAAGAATACAAAATATATTCTGATATCAAAGTGGAAATTAACTAGAAATCATGGATGAGGAGATAGCTGGGAAAGAGCAAAAGTATTTGAAGATTAAGCAACATACTTCTAAATAACACATGAATGAAAGGCAATTCTCAAGAGATGTGTAAAAAATTAAGTGAAAATGCAACTTTTCAAAATTTCTGGGATTCCATAAAAATGTACAAAGGGAAACTTGTGGCATCAAATGGATATATTGGAAAAGAACAAGGATCTAAAATCAATCTTTCTGCACCCTGGGAAACTCAAAGAAGAAGAACAAACTAAATCCAAAGTAAGCTGAAGGAAAAAAAAAACAGTAAAAATCAGAGCAGAAATCAATGACATTGAAAACCAGGAATAAGTACAGAAAAATCATGCAACCAAAAGCTGTTTTAAAAAAAATCAACAAAATTGATAAATCTCTAGCCAGACTAACCAAAAAACATAAAGAAAAGATTTAATTTATTAATATCAGAAGTAAAAAGGGACCAGGTGCATGCCTGTAATCCCAGAGGCTCCATAAGCTGAGACAGGAGGATCTCAAGTTTGAAACCAGACTTGGCAACTTAGTGAGACCCTGTTTCAAAAAGCAAAACAAAACAAAAAGACCCCAAGAGTATGGGGATGTGGCCCAGTGATTAAGTGCTCCATGATACAAAAAAAAAAAAAAAAAGGTAAAAAATGTAAAAAGGGAACATCACTATGCCATGGTCCTTAAAAGGATAATAAATGAATATTATGGATGAGTCCTGCCAGCATGTGCTCAAGTCACCACCATTAGGACCCCTGTCTGGAGCAGCCCCTACTTAGCACCACCTGAGGAGGTTCCCTGCCTGGAGCAGCCCCTGCCTACCTGAAGCCCTGTGTGTCTGTCTGGACCTCTTTGAATTCACCAGCAGGCGCTCAGGACACCACTGGTAGGACCCCTATCTGGAGTGCTCCTGCTCAGGACCAAGAAGAGGAGGTTTCCCACCTGGAGTAGGCCGTGCCTATCTGACATCCCATATGCTTATCCAGAACTCTTTGAGTCCTGCGGGAAGATTCTCAAGACACCACTGGTAGGACCTGCATCCAGAGCAGCTCCTGCTCAGGACTAACTAGAGGAGATTCCCAGTACAACCCAGGTTCAGATTTGTAACTTTGAGCCTGGAACCAAAATGTGGAGCAAAAAGATGACCCAGCATCTGGAAAAAGGTGGTCACCAAAGAGGTGGTGGCTGATCTGATCGTTTGACTTACAAGGAACTTGCAAGGAACTTGCAAGGAACTGGAGAACTGCTTATCTTCCCCACAGGAAATCTCAATTCAGAGATCTAGAAGAAGCTCTTAAAAAAATGAAGAATCAAAATAGGAGAGGTTCACCTCATACCCACAACTCCCCTAAAAAGGATGCCATGGATAGGGACTGAGATAAAAACCTTGAAATTATCATTAATGATCTGATTACTAAAAGGAACAAAGAGCTAAAAGAGGATGTAATGAAGGGACTAAGTAAGAAAACTCAAGAGATGAAAAACTGTATTATCAAAGAAACAGACATATTCAGAAAGAAGTAACAGGTAAAAGCTGCAGTCAATGACAAGGAAGACTTTAATAATAGATGAACTTCTATAGAAAACAGAGCCTCAGCTCTTGAAGAAAGAACTTCTGACAATGAGAACAGGTTGAGCAAGCTTGAGCTCGTGGATGACAAAAAAGAAAAAAAAACCTCATGGGACATGAACAGAACTTTAAAAATGGGATGAAATTAGAAGAAACAATATGAGTAATTAGTATACAGGAAGAAATTGAAACACAAACGAATGGGATAAGGAACATTCTCAATGAAAATGTTAAAGAAAACTTTTCCCATATAAAAATATAGTCAGATATGCTCTTCCAGGAAGTTTGTAGGACACCTAATAGACCTAATCAAATGAAAAGCTCACCAAGACACATCATATTCAAAATGTACAAAAGGGAAATCAAAGAAAGAATATTGAAAGCGGTAAGGGAGAAACACCAAATCACATTCAGAGGCAAAACAATAAAAATCACATCTGACCTTTTAGCTCAGACTCTGGAAGTGAGAAGATCATGGAAGGAGATCTTTCAATGCCTGAATGAACACAACATGCAGCCAAGAATACTATACTCAGCAAAACTCAGCTTCAAATTTGAGGGGGAAATAAGAACTTTTCATGATAAGAACAAACTTGCAGCATTCATGAACAGAAAGCCAGCATTACAAAGAATCCTCAAAGATAAACTCTAGATAGAAGAATAAGCAAGCATTCCTCAAAACTCATAAACAGAGAAAATTCAATAAAGGTACATGCTATCAATAGACAACTAAGACTGCACAGAACTTACTAATAAAACACAATGACTATGAACCCCAACCACATAACTATTCTAACACTGAATGTGAATGATCTCAAAAGACACAGACTAGCAGATCAGATGAAAAAACAAAATCCAACAATATGCTGCTTACAGGAAACCCACCTTCAGCCAATGACACCCATAGATTAAGGTGAAAGGATGTCTACCAGGTATATATGGCCCAAGAAAGCAACATGAAGTTGCAATTGTTGTATCTGATAAAGTGGATTTCAAACATAAAATAATCACAACAGATAAAGAAAGCCACTAAACTTGGGAACAAGACAAGGCTGCCTGCTCTCACCACTTTTATTCATATAGTCCTCAGGATGCTGGCTAGAGCAATCAGGCAAGAGAAGGAAATCAAAGAGATAAGAATAGTAAGGGAGGAAGTCAGACTATCCCTTTTTGCTGATGACATGATCCTATATCTGGAAGATCCAAAAAAACTCTACCAGAAAACTGCTAGAGCTAATAAACAGGTTTGGCAAAGTAGCAGGCTATAAGATCAACATCAATAAATCAATAGCTTTCCTATTTGCTAACAATATTAGGGCAGAAGGAGAAATCAGGAAATTGATCCCATTCACAATATCCTCTAAAAGAATAAAGTACTTGGGAATTAATCTAACAAGGGAAGTAAAAGAACTCTACAAGGAACACTGAAAACAGAAATTGCAGAAGACATGAGAAGATGGAAAGATGTTTCTTGCTGTTGGTTAGGCAGAATTAACATAATTAAAATGGCCATTTTGCCAAAAGCGCTATACAGTACCAATACAATCCCAATCAAGAGTCCAATGACATTCTTTACACACACAGAAAAAGCAATTCTCAAGTTCATTTAGAACAACAAGAGACCCAGAATAGCTGAAACATTACTAAGCAAGAAAGACAGAAGAGGTGGTTTTTGCAATACCAGATCCAAAATTATACTATAGAGATGTAGTATTAAAAACAGCATGGTAATGGCATCAAAATAGGAATAAAGACCAGTGGAATAAAATAGAAAACTCTGAGTCAAATCCACAAATCTTTAAATATCTGATTTTTGACAAAGGGGGTCAAAATATAATATGGAGGAGAGACAGCCTATTCAACAAATGGTGCTGGACAATATGGACAGCCACTTGCAGAAATTTGAAATTAGATACTCATCTCTCACTTTGCACAAAAATCAAATTAAAATGGATCAAGGAATTAGGAATTAAACCAGCTACCATACACTGCTAGAAGGAAAATTAGGACCAATACTCCAGCATATGGGAGTTGGTAATGACTTCCTCAACAAGACTCCTAAAGTGAAATAATTACAGTAAAAAAATCAATGTGTGGGATGCCATTAAACTAAAAAGTTTGTGTATAGCCAAGGAAAGAATCAAAACAGTCAAGAGACAACCTACAGGATGGGAGAGAATCATGGCCTGTGAATCCCTCTGACAGGGGACTAATATCCAATATTTACAAAGAACTCAAAAAGCTCAAGAACAAAAAGACTAAATCCAATCAATAAATGGGCCAGAACTAAACAGAAACATCTCAACAGAGGAAATGGAGCAAGCCAACAAATACATGAGAAAGTGTTCAAAATTACTGGTAATCAGAGAAATGCAAATCAAAACTAGCTTAAGCTTTCAATATATACACATTTTATATTATTTTGTTAAAAACTTGTATGGTTGTTCTATAATAAATCTCTCAATAAAAAAATTCTAATAGCCACAATAAAGCATAAAAATTAAAAAAAAAAGAAAAAAAAAGATTTCACTTCACTGCAGTCAGACTGGCAAAGATGAAGAATGCAAAGAATAACAGATGCTGGAGGGGTTACAGAGAGATAGGATAACTAGCATACTATTGGTGGAATCACAAACTGGTTCAACACTCTGGGAAGCAATTTGGAGACTCCTCAAAAAATTAGGGTTGAATCCACTGTATGACTTAGGTCTCCTTCTTCTGGGTATTTTCCCAGAGGAATTAGAATCACCACATCACAGTGACACAGCAAAATCTATGTTCAAGAAGCTCAATTTACAATAGCTAAATTATGGAACCAACTCAGAAGCCCCTCACTGGATTAATGGATCCAAAAGCTTTGGTATATATATACCATGGAGTTTTACTCAGCTATTAGAAATAATGATATTGCACCTATTGAATGTAAATGGATGGCAATGGAAGAAATCACTCTGAGCAAAGTTAGTCAAACCCAGATAGTCAAGGGCCGAAGGTTTTCCCTCATTTGTGGTGGCTGAAACTAAACCCAGGCTTGGGCAAAGGTAGATAAATTCATGGATTAGAACCATAGAACAAAAATGCAATATGTTAACATTTATGAGATAGAGTTGTAAGATACTGTATCTTACAACTCTACCACTGTAGTGGTGTAGTGTAGGATACTGCATAAGATATTTGAACAAACTATACTGCATGCCTTTGCAAAAATATAAATGTTTAATCTTACTGTCAAATATATCAATGATTAGCAAGGGATGATAGGAAGGGAGGAGGATGGGAAATGTTGGAACTGAGATAAAGCAAGGTACGTTCCAAGCATTTATAAGTATGTCACTGTATATAATATAGTCATATATACAAAAATGTTCTTCATAGGTATAAATATAAAAATTATGATACTGTACTTGGGTTTTTAGGAAAAATAGAGGTCCCAGAAGAAAGGCAAGGAATCGGGGGATGGGAAGAGGGAGGTAAAGAGGTACAGGGTGTGAGGGGGATGTTGACCAAATAGTATTGCTGCATTTTGTGCATCTAAGAATTTGTGCCAACAAATCTCATCATATGTACAACTACAATGCAATAATAAAAAATAAATTAAAAAATGAATATTATGGACAACTCTATGCCTGCAGATTTGATAACCTGGATGAAATGAGTCAATTCCTTGAAAGACAGTGGACCAAAATTCATGCAAGAAGGAATAGCTAAAACAACTAGGCATATATATATATGAAATAAGTTGAGTGAATAATTAATAACCTTCAAAGCAGAAAGCAACAGGCTGATGTGTAATTTCACTAATAATATCTATTAAATATTTAAGGAAGAAATGATATAAGTTCTTTAAAATCCTGCCAGAAAATAGAAGCAGAGGGAATAGGAATACTTTCTCATTCTATGAGTTCAGCAATACCTTAATAGTAAAATCAGACAAAGAAATCATGGGAAAGGTAAACTACAGAACAATCTCTTTCATGAATATGGATGCAAACATCATTAGCAAAATATTGAAACCAACATTCTATAAAAAGCACTATATTCCATGACCAAGTGCTCTTTATTTAGGCATGCAAGACTAACTCAGCATTCAAAAATCCATTAATGGTATAGCTGCAATTGGAGGGAATGCAGTGGATATATGAGACTGGTGAGTGGGTAAGGCAGGGGGATATCTGGGTAAGTATGGAGTTCAACTTACATTGTCATTTTTTTAAAGAAAGAGGGGAAAGTGAGAGAGAGAAAGAGAGAAGCAAGTTTTTATTTAGTTTTTCATGTGACTTTCATTCCTCAGACACTTGGTTGTGTACGTGGTGCTGGGGTTTGAACTCCCGTACTCATGCATGCCAGGCAAGCCACTGCTCCAGCCCTGTTGTCATATTTTGTGCATGTATGAATGTGTAATAACAAATCCCTACACCAATAAAAAAGTTCATTAATATAATGAATCACATCAATGGTCTAAAGAGAAAAAATCAGATATGAATAGATGTAGAAAAAGCATTTGATAAAAATCTAACATCTTGGGGGGTGCTGGAGTGGTGGCTCAGTGGTATAGTGCTTGCCTGGCATGTTCAAGGACCCAGGTTCAAACTCCAGCACTACATTCACAACAGTCAGAAAAACTAAAACCAGAGGAAAAAAATAAATAAAATTGATTCTCTCTCTTTCTCTTTCTTTTCTATCTCTCTCTTTAAAAAAAATCCAACACCTGTTCAAGATATATTTCTCAGCACACTAAAAATAGGTGAGAATTACCTGAACTTGATTAAAAAAAAACTATACACACATTCCAGCTAGCATTATCCTGAACAGTAAGATACTAGAAACTTTCCCTCTATGATCAGGAATATGACAAACATGTCCTCCTCAGTACTGTTATTCAACATAGTGCTGGAAATCTTAGCTAAAGCAATAAAAAAAGAAAAGGAAATGAAAAGATTACAAATTGGAAAGGAATAAATACAACTCTCTTTGTAAATGATTCTCTATGCAGAAAATTCCAAGAATAATTATCATAAATAATAATGAAAAAAAAAACAAAAAAAAATCCTCCTGTAGTCAATAGGTAATTATAACAAGATTATAGGAAACAATGTTGGTACATAAAAGTCAGTTGCTTTCCTATGCATTATAAATGAACAATTTGAATTGTAAGCTAAAAATACAATATTATTTACATTATTTTCTCATCCCCCAAAGATATACTTAGGTAAAAATTAACAAAATTTATATTAGATGTATCTGGGGAAAACTACAAAACTCTTATGAAAGAAATAAGAGAAGATCTAAATAAATCTTCATTCCATATTCATGGGCAGGGAAGTTTAACAGCGTTAGATATCAGTTCTCTCTTACTGAACTATAGATTCCACATAATTCCAATAAAAACTTTTCAATAAATTATTTTGTGGATGCTGAGAAACTAAAAAGTAAAAACCCAGAATAGTCAACCCAATATTGAAGAACAAAATCAGAAGGCTGACAATATCTTATTTAAAGACTTCCTACAAAGCCATAGTAATCAAGTTAGTATAGTATGGCAAAAGGACAGACTGATAGACCAATGGAATAGAATAGAAATTCTAAAAATATACACCCCAAAACTTAATCAACTGCTCTTTGACAAAGGAGCAAAGGCAATTCAACAGAGAAAGGATAACCTCTTCAACAGCTGGTGGTGGAACAACTGGACATTTACATGCCCCCCCAAAAAAAAAAAGAAAAAGAATCTAAACATAGATATTAAATCTTCGAACAAAAATTAATGTAAAATGAATTCTAGACCTAGATGTAAGATGCAAAGCCAGAAAACATCTAGTAGAGGAACACAGGAAACAACTTAGGTCACCTTAGGTATAGCAATGACCTTTTTATGGAACACCAAACCCAAAATTTAGGAAATAATTTCATTGACAGTCATAAGACTATTCAAGATTTCTTGTCAGTTATGATATGTGTTCCAGTTCCTGCATAACTAACTCTCAAACTTTGTAACTTACAATAGTCTTTTTTATCATGTTCATACACTCTACCAATTGATTCCAACAAGGCTCAGTTCCATCATGATGGGCCTTTATCTGGGCAGACCTCAGGTGGCTAGAGGTCAGAGTCATCTTCACTCACTGACGTGGTGATGGATGCTGGCTTTCAGCTTGGGTTTCTATACAGCAGGGCAACCTCAGAGTAGTTAGATTTGTTAAAAGCTGCCTCAGGGCTCCCAAACCAAGTGACACAGTTTAAAAAAAATAAAGGAAAAAAGAAAGCTTCCTTGCCTTTTATGATGTAGCTCTGGAAGGTGTACATCAATTCCCGGAATTATATGATTGCCTGCATGTAACTAAAATCAGTGAATTTGTGGGGAGGAAGACATGATTCTTTTATTTTAATGGAAAGAGATCTGTAGCTATGTGGGCATGTTTTAGAAGTTCTATAGTAGGTTTAGTTTTTCAGCTTGTCCTTTTTGTCTACATTTTCAAATTTATTGGAGTAAAGCCACTGATAGAATTTTCTATCTGTTATCTTTTAAGCCTGAGATAAAACTATAGTTATCTGCATTTATTTTCTTGTACCCTTTTCTCTTTTGTTAAGCTTTTTTAAACAAATAAATGTGTGGATTTATTGATTTTTTTTTTTAAAGAGAGAGAGGGATAGAGAGAAAGAGGGAATGGATTTTATTTAGCTTTTCATGTGCCTTTCATTGCTATGATACTCATTGCTTTGGTGCTGGGGTTTGAACTCACGTCCTTGGTACACCAGGCAGGTGCTGTAACTGCTGAGCCACTGCCACAGCCCCTGATCCTTTTTTTAAAAAATAACTTTATTTTCTATCCTTTGCTATATGTTCCTTTCTTTTAATTCCTTTGGGTTCAGTCTGTTTTTCCTCATTTTTGGCTATGTATATAATTCTAGGTCAATGATTATTTTTCGATGACATTCTGTAGGCTTCATTCCACTCATTTTCTCATCTCCATTGTTGTTGAAAAGTCTGCCTTAATTTATTTTAATTGTCATTACTTTTTTCAGTACTAGAACCCTTCTCACTCTACATAGTCACGATGTTCTCTTTGATTTTTCCTCTTTTCTAGTGATGTCTTTTTATTAGTCTTCCTCAGGTATTCGTTAGCTCCTTGATTTATGGTGGACATAATTCCTGGGAATTTTCAGTCGTTATCTGTTCATATATTGCATCTTCAAAATTTAGTTTTCTCCTCCTGGAACTCCATTTAGGTGATTATTAGAGTTTTTCACCATATCTTCCATATTTCTTTAATTTTCCTATTTCTTCTCTTTGCTACATTTTATATTATTTGGATATACCTTCCTGTTCACCTATTTTTTTGTCTTTTTTTTTTTTTTTTAGTGTTAAGAATTGAACCCATGGTTGCTGTACCACTGGGTTACATTCCAATGTTAGTTTTAAATTTTGAGACAGAGTTTTGCTTATTTGCTCAGGCTGTCCTCAAGCTTGTGATCCTTCTGCCTCAACATCCTGAGTTGCTGGGATTACAGACATGTACTACCACACTCAGCTGTCAAATTTAATCTTTCTAATAATTAATTCAATAGTTTGAGATTTTGTATCCAACAATTATGCATTTTATTTCTGGAGATTACTATTTTAAAATTCTATTTCTTATTCATAGTTTATTTTTGTATTTTCATGCTTGTATTCTCATCCCTCAGTTCTTTAAGTATTTCATATAAAACCCTTTAACATGCTCTACCTTTTTTTTTAAAGAATCTTTTTTTTTTTTTTTTTTTTTTTTTTTTTTTTATAATTTTTTTTTTTTTTTTTTTTTTTTTTTTTAGAGAGAGGGACAGTGAGACAGAAAGAGAGAGTCAATTTTTATTTTAGTTTCTCATCTGGTCTTTGTTGCTCTGACACTTTGTTGTTTACGTGGTCCTGGGGTATGAACCTGCGTCCTCGCACTTGCCAGGCAAACATGGTAACCGCTGAGCCACAGCTCCAGCCCCATGCTCTTTCACTGAATTGCTAAACTTCTGATGTGTTTGCTAATCTTTGTGAGGCCACATTTGAACTACGTGTATGATCAACATGAAGACTTTGCTTTGGGGAACTTTTTTCCACACAGGATTTATTTCTATTCTTATCAACAGTTCAGAGACACCCTTATTCATCTTATTCATTTCAAATTTACTTCAGTTCTTTCTGAGGGTTTGTCTTAGAGTGAATTTCTCAAATTAAATTTCCTCCTCAGTGTTATTGTGTAGGCCAGTAGTCCTTCAACTGTTTAGCCGTGTAACTCAGGACTCAGGGAAGCACACCACCACTGTTGATCCATGCTTCTTAGGCCCTACCTCTGGCTTCTGCTGCTCTGCCTACACTGACTTCTCTGCCCTGACTTCTCCCAATTGTCACATCCTTAATTCTTTCTTACTGAATTTTCCCTCTTTCCCTCTCTATTCTCTGCACTCATTTTTTTTCTGAAGGTGTTGTCCCTGAAAACCTCGCTTACCTTTTGGGAGACCAGAAATACCTCAAAAAGTGTATCTCTGGACTAGTTTTGGATGGGAAGTTTTACCAGCACTCCTAGCTAATCAATCACAGGTCCTGAAATGAAAGCCTGCTCTGTTTTTGTTGTTGTTGTTGTATTCTTTTGTTTCTGAACTAGAATTCCTACTTATCAATAAAATTTAAAGCCACAGTTTGAACACTTCCTTTTTTAACCAAAAGCAAAGAAAGGGCTCATCATGCTGCAAAGATTTAATTTTTCTTGGAAACTCCAGTAGATTGGATTTGGTCTTTTGTCTAGTTGAGAACAATTCTAAGGCCATGTCCGAGCTTAGTGGAAACAGATCATGATCAATCAGCAATGTCTTCTAACTGTATAGGAAAGTGGAAAAAGAGCACATGAACTTCACTGCTCATCCAAACTATGGATTTCACAAAAGACAAAAATGAAATAAAGCTCAATTAATTGATTTTCCCAGGGCTACACAGTGACATAGTAGCTATTAAGATGACTGAGATGAGGGATTTTAAACTCCCAGTCAAATGCATGCTCTGTTACACTATTCCTCTCACAGAATTCTTTTTCTTCTTTTTTAAAAAAAAATTTTGTCTGTGCTATTATTGATTGTGGGAATCCCTGACCCAAGCCTGGAACGTGTTATTCATTTCTGTCTTTTGTCCTTTAACAGATGAATCTCTTCCTTCACTCTGAAATAAATCACAACTTTCCTTTCCTCTGCAGTCTCTTTGCATCATCGTGCTGAAGGACATCATCAATTCAACCTAGGTTTCCATAAATAACTCACTGTTATTCCTACCCATTGTGAAGCATAGAGGATTTGTGTTATTATTAAACTTTTTGCTGTGATGTTTTTCTGCCATTGGGTGCATTAAGCTAAATGTACCCAAGAGCTGTCCACTTAAGTAGTAAGTCTTGCCAATACCAGATTCTGCTACTCAGAGACGTAGCCTTTGCACGCACAGCTTTTCTTTCCTTTCTCAGTCACAGACATTTAGTTCTGCCAACAGGGCCAGAGTCATGCAGGGTCCTGAAAATATAAAAAAGATGGCAGCATCATTGGTACAGAGGCAAAGCAACGCGTGGTGCTAGGAAAATGGTGATGAAAATGGAATGAGCTACTCCTTTAAAACAGGAGTTTAGGGTCTAGAATTAAATTTATAGTCTTTTTGATGTGGCCTTGCAAGCATATTTTTCTAAGTTTCCCAGTTCAAGTGAACAGCCCATATGTTTTGAATAGCAACAGGAAATGTGAGATTTCAGTTATTTTACTCCCACTCCTTTCCTTTTCTTCCTGGGGGAAAATGCCTCTGTACTACATAGTAATATTCTTTTAAACAAGATAGAAGATAACAAGGTCAATAGTGTCCACACAAGTGATATATTACTCTTAAAAACAACCAAGAAGTCACATAGTTACCTGCAAATTAAAAATAAAATAAGATCAACATGTAGTGAGTTTCTGAAGAAACATTTCTTTAAATGAGACCCAAGTGGGCTGAGTAATCAGACATGAGAAGCTTGCTAGTTTGGAAGAATGTGATGAAATCATGGCTTAACATTTTTTGCTATAAAAAATAAAGGTTCTTTGCTGGATTTCTCCTGCTGTATATTTATTGAAAGAACATTTGGAGGTCTAGTTTGCCATGACTAAGTCATTAGATCTGAGATGAGGTGAAATCTTCTGGGAACACCAGGGGAATGTCCCAAGGGCTTATCACCTTTCTTCCCTTTGGAGTATGAATCACCTCTTGTCCCAGGAAACACCTGCACCACTGATCTGGCTCCTGACTGTACAGTACTGTGCATCACTGTACCTCTGCCCCTTCATTTCCTCTTGTCATGGAGCTTGCTGTCTACTAAGTGGCATCAAGAGTGGTTCAGCTCTTTCCCAGGGTGTGAACTCCCAACTTAACGGTGGACCCATGGAGCAGCTCAACTTAGCTTGTTTGGTTATTGTTCCAACTGAGATGGCTGTAAACATGCAGTGGGCTCTAATGCTGGGAGCTGGGGTGCTCTGTGGCTCCAAGGTATACTTCACACCACTATAAACACTGCCTTCCCTTATAAAGTCCATTTGAAGTCTTTGGTTTCCAGGGAATGCTTTTTAATGAAGGCAAAGAGCACTTGAGCACATCTACAACTTGGTTGCCATTTTACTTCTTATAAGCTTCTCTACACATTGGAGAAGAAAGCCTTTCATAAGCTACCTTTTAATGGGACACTTTTTCTTAAGAGATGGTGCCAGTAGTCTTGTTCTGTTCCCTTGTCAAAGGTCTTACAGAGTCTCTTGGGTATTTCTGTATTACATTCCACATAAACCTCTCTTGGGAAGCCAAGAATTTTGGCTGGAGTCTACAGAGGGCTCATTATATGGGCATGTGTGCAAGTGTATATTTTTGAGTTTTAGAGGTAGCCCTATAAAAAGGTAATGCAATAATGATGAGGTTCTTGTTATTTTTCTTTTTCTTGTTGTTGAACTTGATTAAGCACCTTGCTGGTGAAAGTATAGCCTCTTGCTAAAGTTTAGATGATCTGTGACGCTTGCACGGAATAGAAAAATTCAACACAATTTCTTTTAATTACTATATGCCTCTTATAGTGGGTATTTTGTACATCCCAACTGAGTTAAAATTCATTTTACTTGTGTTACATTTCAGAAGAGAATGTGACATTTAAGGGAATGCCTATAAGTTGGCCATTTCCCCAATAAATCCCTGAAAGATGTTAGCAGGTTATGCATGGGTCTAACTCCTTTAACACTGTTTTAATCAGTTTCTTTTTCTGTGTTTTTTTTTTTCTGCTGTGACCAAAAGACCTGACAAGAACAATTTTAGTGGAGGAAATGTTTATTTCAAGTTCACAATTTCAGAGATGTCCATCCAAAGATGGCCAAATCCATTGCTCAGGGCCCAAAGTAAAGCAGAATATCATGGTGGAAGGGTGTGATGAAAGAAATCAGCTCAAGATAAGGAAGCAGAGAGCTCTCTCTCTACAGGGACAAAATATAAACCCCAAAAAGGCATTCTCCCAGGTACCCTCCTCTTCCAGTGGCATCCTACCTGTCTATGGTTACCACCCAGTTAATTCACTCAAGTGGATTAATTCACTGATTAGGTAAGGCCTTTATTTCACCTCTATACTTTCTTGCATCGTTTAACACACATGTTTTTGGGCAATATTTAATATCTTAACCATAACTCTTCGTAAAATAAAGATCAATAAGTTTGCTGGTCCCTGACTAAGGGTTTATGCTGGTTACTCTTGTGAGTACCCTGAATGCAGTGATAGTATTGAGAGTGGGCTCTGGAACCCACTGCCTTACCCATATGTCTTACTTTATTTTCCAGGTTTGGAGTACATGAATATTTAACATGTGTGATTCCAATTGACTATATATTCTAATTCAAATTAACTTTAATATTGTTCAGTTCTGTTGAGATGCTGGGTGACATCAAAATAGGGAAACATGTCTGAGAATGGCCACAAAACAGGTGAAAGTATAGTTCCAAGAGTAAAGAGGGAGATTTCACTCAATGTTCTGGTCTATGAATGATGTACAGTACTGACACTTGAGTGGAGCAGGCCATGCTCAGACTTCTGGAGGAGGCTTGCTGTGTTTGAACATGTTTTCAAGAAGCAAGGGTTGGATATGTGGTTCTGAGAAGTATACTCTTCAAGCATAGTGGGCCAAAACCAGTTGCAGTCCTTTTATATCTTTTACTCATTCACTTAGTACTTATTTGATATAGTACTATGCATTATATGCTGTGGGTGTCAGAGACCTGAGTATGAATGGAGTGAAACCTTCCCTTCCCGTAAAACCATTGCCTATTGATAGGGGGAAGGGAAAGCATGTGAAAATATTTAGAGCTTCCATCATGCAACATGTGTCTGTTGATACCTAGGTGTTGTTGATACAAGCAAAAAATGAGATAATTTTAATTTATGCCTTTATAGAACTTATGTTCTAGTTAATAATTACAATATTATGCCATGAAACATGGTCAGGCTTCCTGCTTTTTGTCAGGAGAGTTTTCACAGGAGAGGAGGTTCTCAGTTGCAACTTAAATGATTAGTAGGTCTACTTTCTCTTTCTACATATTTCCTTATTGTGGACATTTCATAGAAATAGAATCATATATGGTCTTTTAGCTTCTTTTGTGGAACATAATGTTTTTGAGGGTCATTCATGTTGTGACATGTGTTAGTACTTTAATCTCTCTTTCTTTGTGAGGGATACACCTCCAAGACCCTCATTGGATGTCTGAAAAAGTGGATGGTACTTAACTCTAAATATAAAGCATGAATATGATCTGAATTTGTCTCCCAAATTTATGCATACATACCTATGATAAAGTTTAATTTATAAGTTAGGCGCAGTAAGATAATAACTAATAATAGAACATTTTAAAAATATGCTAAAATGAAATTATGTGAATGTGGTGTCTTTCAGAATATATATTTTTTATTTTTGGTTTTGAGATCACATGGATTCTTCCGTCTGTCCTATGCTTGGCTTTACCACATGCCTTGCAGCATTGCCACATAATACCACGGTTAATCTACCCATAATATTTTTTACCTTCTCACAAACCATATGACTTACTTGATTATTGTGTTTATTTTGCATCTTTCCCATTTGGATTTGTATTTACCTTAGTTTGATGTGCTGCTGTAATAAAACACCTTAGACTGGGTAATTTGTAAATAATGGAAATTCAGTTCTCCCAGTTATAAAGGCTGGGAATTCCTGGATCAGCACTGGCATGGAGTGTCTGGTAAGGGTTCAGTGTTCACATGGTAGAGGCAGAACGGCAGAAAGGGACAAAACTCACTCCCTCAAGTCCTATCTTAAGGACACCAAACCCATTGGTAAGGGTTCTGCTCTTATGACTTAATCACTTTCTAAAGACTCTTAATGCTGTCACATTGGCCATTAAATTTGGGAGACAAACTGAGATGCTTTATAAAGGTAACTGATCCTCACTCTTTATTACTGCTACACTCAGTCTCCAGAGCATTGCTTAAAGTAGGCATTCAATGAGTATAAATTTAACATCTGAAGGAATGGAATTACTATAGTTAGAACATGGTGTTTTAGAAGAGGAGTCAACATTTGTTTTAGTAATCTGGCTGTAGTAAAAGGTTTAATAAGACCACTCGTTCCACATTACAAGGATTATCTCAGACCCAGATCTTTGGAGGGTATTATAATTTAGATTATAGGGCTTTTGTCTTATGGATTATTGTTTGGGTATTTGTTTGAATTTCTCTGGATTCACTAATAAGTAAATATAGGCAGCAAGAATAGATTAGAATATTCATATTAATATACCTTATAGTTTTTGAGAATTTCTCAGTGGCTAGCCACCCTTTTAACTGCAATTGATTACTCTAGAACCCTAAAAATGCAACTGGGCATTTTTCAAATGGCTGGGGAAGGTCTGCAATTATTTTTTGATTATTCCAGAGTTGAAAAGTAATTGATGATTAATATTTAATCACTTGATGACATTTAAAGATTGTTTTGTATATATAAAAATTGCATTAGAGGCTTCTTGGGATTCAAAGTGAATATTATATATTTGCTGGCCTCAAAGAGTTAATAATCTCTAGAGACAAATATATAAATATTGCAATACAGTGCTGAGTATGGTTATGCCAGAGAGGAGATATAAAATAGTTGGAAGATTTATAAGAGGAAGAAATACTGTCTGGTAAGGGAACCAGGAAAGATTAGCTTTATGGAAAATTTTTATTTGAGATGAAGTTTGAAGAATGGGTAGAGAGTCGACTGGGAGGATATTGTATAAGTAAAAGTGCAGAGCGGGAAGAGCAGGGTCGTGCAAAAGCTGTGTTGGGGAGAGGGGAGAGAGGGAAGCAGGGAAGGAGGCTGTGGTGGAGAGTAAATATGTCAAGTGCACAAATATTGAACCCTGACCACTACCAACATCAGCAGCAACAGGGGATTGCAACACAGTGAGAAAAGCTGAAATTCTAGATAATTAAGTCATTGCTCATTAGTAGAATTGACTGGTTTATTGGAATCCACAGACAATACCCCTGGAGACTCTTAAAATTACTTTGGAGATCTGGGTGTGTGTTGGAATTCCAACAGAGAGCATTGGAAATTGTAACCAGAGAAGTTGAGTTTTGTGACTTAGGTCTGGGATTCCTATTTTTGCATAGGAATGTAGAAGTAGTTGAGTATCTGGGTACATTTGAGATCTGTGCATGAATGATGTGTGTGTGTGTGTGTGTGTGTGTGTGTGTATGTGTGTTTGTGTGTGTGTGAGTGTGATATTCCTTGAAGATGGTCAGAGGCTATTATCTGTTAAAACTTCAGCAGAATGTAAAAGATTTTCTGGGAAGTTACATTTCTTAGAGATGTGACTTTGTGTCCAGTTGGAAACTGAAGGACTATGTTGTCTCTTCATAAGACAAGTGTCTTGTGATGAAGAACTTTGTCCAGCCCTTTGAGGCTATGAACTGAGATCAGCAGATAGAGTAGGACAGGTACTTGAGGAAGGTGACCATAGCCCTGGTGCTTCCTCTCTTCTTGGCCATCTGGGTCTCTCTGGATGGGATGTGACACACTGCTTATTGTGCTGAAGTAATGATCCTTGAAAAGTGCACATAGTTTAAATCAGTGTATAAACTTCATTTCAATTCCTAAGTCTCCAGCCTCAGTCTCTGAGTGATTTTTTTTACTTATCAGAAGAAACTGAACTAATCTGGTGCAGAAATAACAGAAGGAAGGACCTGACACAGCTCTGAGAGATGACTGGGTAGAAGGGGAAAGTGCAGGGCTAGCTGCAGGGCAGAGACTGGACAGAAGGTCCAGGACTGTGGATGGAGTCCTGTCCTGTGAGACCAGCCGCACAGATGGCCCTGGGTGGTGGGTCTTCTGAGGCTGGCTACCTTTCACCAGCTCTACCACAGAAACCTCTTCCAACCAAGCCACCCCCAGTTTCTTGTCCCCTGAGATGAATGAGTAGGGTTGGCTAACTGTCAGGTCATTCCCCTGACCCAACATTATAGAATCCTATTATTACCCCTGTGTTGGGATTTCAAGTAAACAGAAGTCTCTTTGCTTGGTAGGTAGAGTGCAGGTTAGGGACTACACACTTAGCAGATGAGGAGGACTTATTTGTGTGGGAGATGTCGTGATTTAAAAATGCTTGCCTCTAATTCCAAGATTTTTCTCTGTTTTTATTTCTTCAAAACATGTAAGGAACAAAACCTCTCTTAGCTAAAATTCTTTCTTTAATCTCTTCAAAAAAGACCTTGAATTTTATGGTTGTTTCAAAACTGGCTTATTTTTCTTTTCTTTTTAATTAAGGCAGCACCAAAGGACAGAAAGCAATTGAAAATCTAATGGGCTGGGAGGACATGCAGTGGGTGTTCAAATTTTAGAATATTGGGTGATCAAATCTGGAAGACTTACTGTAAATGGCATATAAATTGGCAATTTAATAGAGTTCAGACTGAGGACTGAGAGAACAAGGAAATTCCAGGTAAAGTAGTAATTCCTTTCTGGTGGGATAGCATATGAATTTTCATAACCAGCTTCAAGAAGTTATCTCAACCCTACATTACCCTCTAAAGACAATAATTTATGCTTAGTGGTTCAGTAATTAAAAGTATGATGTATAAAACTCATAAAAGTTAGACCAAAGTCAATGGCCAAAATGCATATTTCCTTAAGAAAATAGATCAGGAAAAATTCAAGCGAAATACTTAACAATCTTTGTAGTGTTTAAGTTATTGGTTTGGTGCCAATTTCATTTTTATTAGACAGAAATTTAGCCATTAAAAAATGGTGCTAGGGCTCTGACCAGATGCCTGCCAACCAATGTCTACATAGAAAGCACCCCTGTAAGTAGGTGATTCTCTCACTGTGATTCAGGTGAGGTTTGCAGTGTAAAAGATGTCATGGGATTGTCTCAGTTTTAGCTTCACTCCTACCCTCCTATCTTCCATTTTCCCTTCTTCCTTTCTCCCCTCTTTTTTATTCTTTGCCCTCCATTTCCTTTGCTCTTTTCCACATGTTTACTTAAGATACCATGCATCAGAAGCTGCTCTAGGTATTGAAGCAGTGGCTCAGCAGTAGAGCATTTGCCTGGCATGTGTGAGGACCTAGGTTCAAACCCAGCACCGCATACACAACTAAGTGTCAGAAAAAAAAAGAAAACCAGATGAAAAAATAAATAAAATTTATTCTCTCATTCCCTTTCTCTCTCTCAAAAAAGATTTTTTTTTTCTAGATTTTGGAACAAGCAAGAAACACAAAGCTCCCATCTCCATGGAGCTTACCTCATAGTGGATGAGAGAGAAAACAAATTGCATGATTGCAGAGAGTGATTACTACTCTAACAAAAATGAGGTATCAGGAGATTCCTTTAGGTAAGGGACCTCATTCTAGAGAAATGTACTCAAAGGGTTTAAATATATTCCAGATCTGCTGCCCAAATGGGCACATGAGTAACTGCCCACATGATCTAGATGGGCTGTACTCTTAGTTCTCTAGTCGACCTCCAGACAGCCTTGCTATCACTATAGGCCAAATTGTATCCTTTCCCATATGGTGGAGACCTCTATGGATTTATTTTTTAAAGCATTGCATTTATAGACTTCTTTAATCCTTAACATGACTTTGAGGTTGGTAAGTTATCCCTGTTTTACCTTTGAGGATGTTGAGGCACAGGGAACCATAACTGAACCCAGACAGCCTGGCTTGAGAGGTAGACTCTCCCTCTGATACATGCCACCTGTGTGGTGCAGGAAGGACCTCACAGCAGAGTTATACCTTACTGTGCCACTTAACTATTCCAGTCCTTAAGAACAGTCACAAGTCATCTCTCTCTGAAGGGCAAACTCCTTTCCACAGCTTCTCCTTTTCTGTTCTGATTTGAGTGTGGTCATAAAGGCAATGATAAACAAGTCTCCAAATAGAAAGCCATGTCTAAAGGTCTGCAGATGTTCTAATAACCATGAGTCATTCAAGAACTGCATTTGGATGTAGCTGGAACCTGATGGATTAGAGGGAGTGGGTGATGGAAAGCTTTCATTTCAAAGGGACAGTGGAATATGTTATTGATTCTGGGCACAATCATGTGGTGTTGGTTTCCATTTTGGAAGTCTGGTCATCTGTTTGGACTCTCAACTGTCTCTGAGTCAGCAGCAGATGTACAATTCTGCCACATGTGTTAAGAATGTGTCTGGTGGATGGTAGATCTAGGTCTTCATGTGGTGTACCTGCATCAGAAATTGAGCACTCTGGACCTTAGAGGAAGGCTTGGGTGGGAACTGAGTCAGTTCTGGGATGACAGACACAGCTTTCTGTTACATTTAGGTTTGATTCTTCTTGTATCATGGAACCTTGGTTTTAAGAAACTGTTTTTGGGAATCAGGATAACTCTGTTCTCAAGTGTTCAGTCTTATACCAAAGGGCCCATTGCTCTTGCTGGGAGACAGCTATCAAACTCTTTGCCACCTTTTACTAAAATTAGCTTTGCATTGTCTCTGGAATAACCCACACAGAGGGCCATGCCACAATTTGGAAAATTATAAAAAATATAACAAGTTTTATTCTATGCTAGATATTTTACCAAGTGCTTTACACACATTATTCCATTTAGCCCTATTTTACCTATGAAATAGGACTATTATCAAACTGTTTTTTTTAAAGTTTTGAGGAAGCTGAAGTATTTCATCCATGGTTTATGTTCAATATCCTCAAAAACAAGATTGGGATGTGAATAGAAGTTAACTGGTTGTGAGGAAGTCTGGTTTTGTAGTTGGTTTTCTGAATTGAGCACACAGTAAAATGATTTTTAGAGGCATTTTTACTTACAAACAAAAAGGCATTGGGAGAGCCATCTAAGCCCGGGTGTATTGCCTTGGTGCCCTTCCTCAATATCCACTTGGGCTCAGAGTGTGTTCCTATTTGTGCTCTCATGCATACAGTTGTTGAACGGCATGCTGTCTGCAGCTCTCAGGGCATGTGGAAGCCCAATATCCTCTGGGGACATTTTCTCCCTACATATAGAAAATGATCGCAGTAACCAATGGGACCAATTGACTCTCATCATATTTAAATCAGATTTGATGAGATTTCTGAAAGAAATCACCCTGATGTTGTTAACTCTCACTTATTTATCAAATTTCTGATGAAGTAGGATGCTTTGCTCGTCTATCATTTATCAATTAATGATTATTCTCTGACTATCAAGTATTTCAGTATAAAAAGTGAACAAGATTTATTTATGGTCTATTGCACAGGAGAATTTTTCATTGACGTGAAAGTTTGTAAAGTTTGTTAAGAAGATTTTCAGAACTTTTGCTTTGTCCACTTGATTTTGATTAGCCTTGAATAGAAAATTATCACTCAGACTCAATTTTTTTTAAAGAGAGTGACAGTGAGAAAGCTATATGTGTGTGTATATATATATATATATATAAAGAGAGAGAGAGAGAAAGAGAAAGAGAGAGAAAATCAATTTTATTTAGTTTGTTCATGTGGTTTTCATTGCTCCAACACCTCATCCTGTATGTGGTGCTGGGGTACGAACCTGCATCCTCACTCATGCCAGGCAAGCGCCAGAACCGCTGAGCCACCACTCCAGCCCCTAGGCTCAACTTTTAAGTAAAGGTTTCTCATCTCCCACTGGCCTTGGAGAACCAGAAGAGCCTATTATTTTTTAGAGTTTTATTGTTATACACAGTAGTTGGGTTCATCCCAACAAACTCATACATGCATGGAAATTGGTTTCAGTTCATAATTCTCCCTTTTTCCCTTTCCCTTTTCCTCCTGTCCTCCCACCCATCTCTCATTCTCCTTCCTCTTCTCCTTGACTTTTGCTTATTTATTAATTTATATTTGATTGGTTCTTTATATTATCCTAGTCTCCCCTCTCACTTTCCTTGATTTTACTCTAGCTTCTGTGTTCTAAATGCCTTCTAAAGCAGCTCTTTTAATTTTATAAATAGAATTTGTATTTATGTATTAGATTAGTAATTTTCTAATTTGGCTTCCTCAAAAAAAATGATTTCATGCAAAGACTAGTAAACTTTGTTTTTGATCTTTGTACATCAAAACCTGTTATTAAGTATTCTGGTGATCAAATAACCAAGAGTCATTGGACTCTTGGAAGAGATTATGACATCTGTGCATTTAGGGTTCAAGTGTGAGGTGGGTCCAATCCTGGTGTAGACTGTGAAGGATGGAAAGTGTGATCATGCACAGGAAAGGAGGGAATCTGGGGTTTGTCTCTTGTGGACACTGAGAAAGATCTGGTGGCAGCTGCTGCTGATTATCACATGCAACTCTGGTGTGAGTGTCACCTGTTGTTAAGGTGCCCACTTATGGAAGTTAACCACTAGAAATCAAATGCAGAGACCTACCATCTTGGGGCTTTCTCCTGGGTTATCAGTTCTTATTCAACAAAATATTTTTTCCATATTTTCTATGGGTGTATTAAAATAATACATAATAGTGGCATTTTGTAAGATATTCATATGTGCACATGGTATAACAATATAATTTGCTCAATATTGTTCTCCAGCATTTCTCTCTTTTCTTCCCTTTCTCTGTCCCTTTGGTTCCCTACTTTCTTTCCTCCTCCTCCTCCTTTTTCTTTTTAAAGAGAGAGAGACACACACAGAGAACTGCATTTCTTTTTTCTTTTTTTCTTCTGACACTTAGTTGTGTGTGTGATCTGGATTTCTAACCTGGGTCCTTGTGCAGGCCAGGCAAGTGCTCTACCACTGAGCCACTGCTCCAGCCCCTTGATCTTCTACCTTTAGTTTATTGCTTTCCCTTAATTTTTTATGGAAAAATCCAAATTCTTGACCTTTTTCCTTTCTGGTTTCTACATATGAGAGAAAATATATGACCCTTGACTTTTGAAGTTTGGCTTATTTTGTGTAACATAAAGCTGTCAAGTTCCAACCATTTCCTGAAAAATGACAAAACTACATTTTTCTTTGTAGCTGAATAAAACCCCATTGTGTATGTAAGTATACTACATTTTCTTTATCCATTCATCCATTCATGGATACCTAGGCTGGTTCCATTAATTTGTCTATTGTGAATTGTGCTGCTATAAACATGGATATGCATGTATCACTATAGTAATGCTGACTTTAATTTCTCAGGATAATAGTGAGGAGTGGTATAGCTGGGTCATAGTGTTGTGCCATTCTTTATCTTTTCAGGATATCTCATACTGATTTCCATAGTGGTTGTACTAATTTACAACCCCATCAACAGTGTAAGTTTTATTCCCCCACACATCCTTTCCAGCATTTATCATTGTTTGTATTCTTGATGGTTGTTATTTTTTTTAAGGGAGGGGGACAGAGAGAGAGAGAGAGAGAGAGAGAGAGAGAGAAAGAATAAATTTTATTTAGTTTTTCATATGCCTTTCATTGCTCCGACACTTCTTTTTGTACGTGGTGCTGGAATTCAAACCTGTGTTCTCATGCATGCCAGGCAAGCACCGTTAACTGCTGAGCCACCACTCCAGCCCCTCAGTATTGTTTTGATTTGCATTTTTTATAATTGCTAAAGATGTTGAACAATTTCCATACATTTTTTGGCCATTTGTATTTCTTCTTTTGGGATATTTCTCTTTAGTTCATTTGCCCATTTATTAATTCAGGTTTTTTTTGGTGTTAAGTTTTTTGAGTTCTTTATGTTTCCTGGTTATTAATCCTCTGTCAGAAAAGTAGCTAACAAAGATTTTCCTCCTTTCTGTGGATTCTCTTTTCATATTCTTAATTGTTTTTTTGCTGTATAAAAGCTTTTATTTTTATTTTACTTGTTTTGCAAATTATTGGTTTATTATAAAGGATATTACAAAGAATACAGATGAAAGTTGTATATATAAGGCAAGGTACACAAGAACAGTATCCCATCTCCTCCAGCAATCTCCATATGTTTGGATGTCTGGAAGCTCTCTGAACTCAGTTCTTTGCTTTTTATGGAAGCTTCATTATTCAGGCATAATTGAACAAATCACTGGGTAATAGTGATCTACTCAATTCATCCTCTCTTCCCTGGAGGCAGGTGGCATTGACTGAGAAGGAGGCACTTCCTAGATGGATATTGCTGCCTGCAATCTTAACCAGCATGAGATAGTAGAGTCCTAACCTGAGGCCCAATTCTGGAAATTCCAACAAATCAGGTCCAACCACTTACCCCAAAAAACAAACAGAAAAATATGGTTATATGGTGAAAAGCAGGAAAGGAAAAAGTTTTATTTATTTATTTTAAAATCTAGTTATGAGTTTTATTTTTTATTTTCTTTATTTGTTCAACATAGTCTTACATATAGGAGGGAATCGTTGCCACGTAATCATGATCACATGCATAATAACAGAACAAGCCAAGGCTGATGCCAGTTCATGATCTTCCCCTTTGAGTTCAACCCAATGCCAGGTTTCCCCTACTTTACCCCAGTGTAAGTTGGGCTTCTCATGGAAGTCAAAGGTTCCCCACTGGGTTGATAACCCCCCTACTTCCTCCCTCCAGTTGCCTTGATATTCCTCTTATTCCCACCCCGCCAGCATCATAGGCAAGTTCCCCCTGCTTGAGTAAAAATTCACCCATGTTGAGGTTATTATTAGCTTAGCCAACTTTCAGTCTGTTTCTGATTGTATTCTAGCTACCACATATGTGAGTCTTTGAGTGTGGGATATTTCACTCAGCATAATTTTTTCCATCTCCATCTATTTGGCTACAAATGCCCTGATATTGTTCTCTCTAATAGCAGAGTAGAATTCCATTGTATATATGTGCCACAGTTTTTAAATCCACTCGTAGAGTGAGGGGCATCTGGGTTGGTTCCATAGTTTATCTATAGTAAATTGAGCTGCTATAAACATTGATGAAGATGTATCTCTGGAATAAGCCAATACTAGTTCTTTTGGGAAAATACCCATGAGTGGGATAGCTGGGTCAAAAGGTGGTTCCAGCCCTAGGTTTTTTCAGGATACTTCACACTGGTTTCCAGAGTGGCTGTACAAGCATGCAGTCCCACCAACAGTGTGAAAGTATTCCTCTCTTCCCACAAGCCCTCCAGCATCTGTCATTGTTTGTATTCTTCATTTTTGCCACTTTGACAAGAGTGAGGGGGAATCTCAGTGAAGTTTTGATTTTCATTTCTCTGATTACTAGTGATGTAGAGCATTTTCTCATATATTTATGGACTTTTTGGAATTCCTCCATTGAGAAATTTCTATTTAACTCCCGAGCCCATTAATTGAATGAATTATTTGTGGTTTTGGTGTTAGGTTTTTTTAGTTCTTTGTATCTTCTGGATATTAGCCCTCTGTCTGAGGTATAGCAGGCAAAGATTTTCTCCCATTCTGCAGGTTCTCTCTTGACACTGTTGTCTAATAGTTTAGCTGTGCAGAAGCTTTTTAGTTTAATGGCATCACATTCATTTATTCTTGGCTTTAATTCTTGTGCCATGGGAGTCGTGTTAAGGAAGGAGGTGCCGACACCTATGTTGTGCAGTGTTGATCCTATTTTTTCTTCAAGTAATTGTATAGTAGCCAGTTTAATTTCCAGATTCTTGAACCATTTTGATTTGATTCTTGTGCAGGGTGAGGTAAGGAACTGATTTCAATTGTCTGCATATGGCTGTCCAGTTTGTCCAGCACCATTTGTTGAACATGCTGTCCTTCTTCCACACTATGGTTTTGCCCTCTTTATAAAATATCAGATGGTTAAAGATTTGAGGGTTTGTCTCGGTATCTTCCATTCTACTCAATTGCTCTTCATTTTTGTTTTGATACCAATACCATGCTGGTTTTGTTACTATAGCTCTATAGTATATTTTCAGGTCAGGAATTGCATAGTAATGTTTTGACTATTCTGGGTCTTCTGTTATTCCAAATGATTTAAGAATAGGTTTTTCTATGTCTGTGAAGAATGTTATTGGTATCTTGATGGGGATTGCATTGAATCTATATAGGGCTTTCTGTAGAATGGCCATTTTGATTATATTGAATCTGCCTAACCAAGAACATGGAATGTTTTTCAATCTATTCAGGTCCTCTGCAATTTCTTTTTTTTTTTTTTTTAATTTTTTATTTTTGAACAACCTTACAAGAT
>PVKS010014850.1:0-47383 GCA_004027875.1 Aplodontia rufa | reverse complement strand
TCTTAGATTGCTTCTTCTCATTTCATCCCAGAAATTTTAAAGATGTTTGTGTTCTGTGAGTTTTTTTTCTTTTTTGCCATCTGTGAGCTTTAGCTTGCTCAGTCTGTCCTCATTGTCAGAAGTTCTTTCTTCAAGTGCTGGGGTTCTGTTTTCTATAGAAATTAGTCTATTATTAAATTCTTCCATGGTTCCTCTCATGTCATTGACTGCAGATTTTAGATATGTTACTTCCTTTTTCAGTATGTCTATTTCTTTGATAATAGAGTTTTTCATCTCTTGAGTCTTCTCATTTAGTCCCTTCATTATATCTTCTTTTAGTTCATTGTTCCTTTTAGTAATCAGATCATTGATAATATTTTCAAGGTTTTCATCTCAACCCCTATTCGTGACATCCTTTTGGGGGGAGTTTTGCATGTTAAGTGAACCTCTCTTTGATTCTTCATTCTTGTGGATCTCTGAATTGAGATTTCCTGAGGGGAAGGTAGGCAGTTCTTCAGGTGGTTTTTTCTTACAAGTCAAAGGGTCAGATCAGTCACCAACTCTTTGGTGATCACCTTCTTCCAGATGCTGTTTCTGCCTGGGTCCTCATGTTGCTCTACTTTTGTTTCCAGATACAAGGTTGCAAATCTGAACCTATCAAAATGTAGACCTAACTTCCGGCAGGACTCAAATAGGCCCCAACAGGGATGCGGGAGGGTAGGTAGGCATGGCTGCTCCAGGAGGGGAACCTCCCTTGGTTGGTCTTGAGTAGGGCTGCTCCGGATGGCGGTTCTACCAGTGGTGTCCTGCGTGCCTTGCGGCGGGACTCAAACAGGTCCTGATAGACACACCGAGCATCAGGTAGACAGAGTAGCTCTGGGTGGGGAACCTCCCATGGTTGGTCCTGAGCAGGGGCTGCTTCAAATGTTAACCCTACTGGTGGTATCATGAGCACCTGCCAGTGAGACTCAAACAGGCCCCAAAAGGAATATTGGGCATCAGGTAGGCAGGGCTGCTCCAAGTGGGGAACCTCCCCTGGTTAGTCCTGACCAGGGCTGCTCAGCTCTGATTCTTAATATCCCCTACAAGGGCACATTCTCAGTGACCTAACTTCATTCCACTATAGCCCATCTTGTGAATATTCCATCACCTGCCAATAGTGGCATGGACTAGAGAACAAGCTTCAACACATGGACCTTTTGGCAACATCTGTCCTAACCACACAAAGTTTAGGAAGAGGATAATTCCAGTTCCTTCTCTATTCTCTAAGGAGTCAGAGAACATGATTTCTGCCTCTGAAATTGCCTCATGGTTGGACACAAAGCACTTAAGTAACAAAACTGATAATATTTATAAGTATTAGAACTATAAAATGTGCATAAAATAATTATTTTGTGAGTAGGGTACGGCAGGACCCTGCCCCCATCTTCTGAATGCTGTGGGCATGGCTTATCTGTGCAGGTTGGTGTTGGTGAAGCCAAAAATTTTAAATTTTCTGAGACTCTCACTTGATTGGGCGTATGCTTTTGTAACATTTGGAAATTATGCACAATCAAGATTACAGTCTCTTCCATATCAAGTTCCTCTCCATGCCTCTTCATGTTGGGTAGTCTCAGAGTGTCTGTGGACCTTTTGAGTCTTTGGCTAAGGGGAAATTGAACCAGAAATGCCTTTCCATGAGTTCAGTGGTATAATGGTAATGATTGCTACCTGTATTTGTGCAGGAATACTTTGAGAAGTCATGTGCCCACTCATTTGGGGTGACAGAATGAAGACACAGGATCAGAAGTTGTAATGCAATATGAGTACATTCTACATCATTATGCAGGTGGTAGAGAAGAAAAAATGTTTGAAATACTCAGAGCCAGAAGCTCATTCTTGGAAAGTTCTTCAAGAACATATTAATGAAAAGACGTAATCAGTAGTTTTGGTGGTACTGATGTAACACTAACTCAGAAATTATCTCCTAGTAGGAAATGGGGGGCAAGGGCAAAGAGTATGCATCAAAAAAAAATTGTAGGAAAAAAATGCCATAGGATTTATCAAGAAGTTAATGAACAAATAGATTATTTTCCAGGATTTTGCAATATTTGTGTTATTTACCAGCTTTTTAAATGTATACTTTGTGGTGACTTCTTTATTGTTCTAATTGAACACCAGAATTTGCATATAATATTTTTATTTTGTATTTATTAAAGAGGGTCCCCTTAATCGTCTAAGCTCTGGATTTCACAAACAGATCCCACAAGTCTTGAAACTTCCCTGTTACTATAGCATGCCAAAATACATTAACCAGATCTTTCAGTGAATGGATGGTGGCAGGAGGAAGGGAGAAGAATGCAGATGTGAGGGTTTCCAGGGGAGTGGTTTGGGAACTGAGCCAGGATGTGGGTCCTCCAGCTCCAGTGTGAGGGGATCAGTGCCCACAGGCTGCCTGGCCCCTATGCCTCACTTACAGTATCATATTTTTTTTCAGCCAAGCCTGTCCAATGAATAGGCATCTGTTATCACTTCCCCAACCCATAACACATCTCTAGTCTACCCCCTATGGGGGCCTAGAATATCAGACTTAGAAGCACATTCCTTTGGGCTTAGAAAATCTTCAGTCTTTGAGAATAAAAGTATTAAAAGCAAATGTTCTTACACGAATTTTGTTGTACAGCACTGTTAAGTACCCCTTACTCCTGAGGCTTAGGAGATGTTAATGAGATTGGTAATGATGACTTACAAACTTTTTTGATATCTACTATGCATCAGGTCATATGCTCATATGTAATGTTCATGATCTCAGACAACCTGCTACTGAAGGAGGCTAAAGTTAAGAGGGGTCACACAGCCCTAAATAAGTCACTGAAAAAACAAAAAGGGCAAAAAAGAGTTAAAGGACAAGGAGACATGAGCTTTACAATTTTCAGGCATTTCACAATCATGCTTTGGGCCAACCCTGCTCTTTACTGTCTTCCCCAACTCTAGTAAAATGCTGATTACTACTTTTCCTAATCACAAGGAACAGGGTAGAATACATTTTATATCATATAGGGTATAAAAAGTAAACCCCTGGGCAATGAAATTATCTTCCCCAGTATAAATAACACAATTGAGATTAAAAGTCAAATGATACCTGGATTTAGCAAAAACCAGTTACCAAGGCAAAAAGGTTTTCAGTACAACTAGAAACACACAGTTAAACATTAGCGTCCAGTGGTTTGAAGTGTTCGGGTTTTGCAATGGTGTGGTTTGGATGCTTTCCAGCAGAAAAGCTATTTTCTTTTAAGAGACAAGGTTTCTGCAATATTTTCATTGCTGAAATAATGTGATCTGTAATGACGTCTGATACGACCCAAACTTTAAATAGACCTTATTATTTTAGCTGACCTCATCCCTACCAGGTTTCTATAGGTCAGCAAGGAACTATCAACAGCTTCCTGATAATTAATCTTACTTGCCTTGAAAACTGTTAGCCAGTTAGTCTTATCTATGCTAAGAGGAAGCTTTTATATGTACCAGACTTCCTCAATAAATAATAAAGAACAAACTGAAATTCTGCAGAAAAGTCCAACATTGTGAGGTTTGAGAGTGAAGATTCAGATTGAAAATCATGATACCACCCTATCTTCAGCTTCTAACTTATTGCAATTCTGTGGTTCTTCTGGCACTGGAATGGCTTTACACTAGAGTCAGCAGTACAACTAGTCAGGTTAGTAGTGACTCTCTGGGTGGCTTTACCAAGATGTATGAACTTTTAAAGCTATGCAGTTACCTGGGTGGTCTGGGTTGAGAAGCAATGGGGAAGGCATCTTAACTAGCAACTACAGTATTTCCCACTGAAATTTAACTTTTTACTATTAGAGACACATTCCTTCAGCCATGAAGATCTTTAAGAATCTACTGTTAAAATATAGCTGCAGTCTTTGGTTGACACCTATTCCAAAGCAAGACTGGTATGTGATAGGAGAGGGGATAGGGATATTAGAACTCGATGCAAAGGATCTCAGGAAGAAAAAAGTGATGAAATAGTAAACTTGCTTTCTTCAAATGACTGAGAGAGTAGGAAGGTGATGCCGGCCCCATCTAGCAATTTGTAAATGGGTTGTTTGAACATATGAGTCTTAACATGTTCATAGATTGTGGGTGTGTGTTTGTATGTGTATAATATCAAAAGGCTTATTATTAGATGCAGCCTGTCATCAGCATAGTATGAAATTCTTCAGGTAAGGGCATGCTTTATAATTAAAGGATTTCTGCATCTGTTAATTGCCCATGACATGTACCCTTTTTTTCCAAGGCAAATTTCTGATTTTCAGTGATAATTTATTTTAAATTTATTTACTCATCAAGTTAAATCTAATGTCCTGAAGTGTATATGGATAAAAAAGGACTCATTAGATGGCCTTCTCCAGGAGAGGTTATTCTACCCTATTTTAGACAAAATAAGACATAAACATGACATTTAGCCCAGTGCACTATTTTTATTACCCACTGTGGCAATGACACAAATTTTGAACATGTATTATGTTTATTTTATATATTAAACTGAGCAGACCAAATTGTGTTATGAAAGCATTCAGCAAATCTAGAACTGAACTTCAGAAGTCCAAGAAACATTCCTCAAAAGGAATAAAGACTGAAAAGATTTAGGATTAAATATTTCCTCTCTTGCTTCAAACTTGTTTTGGAAATATCTTGGACTTGTTTATAATCTACTAGAGATAAATCAATAATCTAGAAAAGGAATGTCCAAATTCTTTTTATATGAACCATGCATATGTGTAATTGAATGCAAAAAAAAAAAAAACTCTGAAAGAAAATATTTTGAAGTGATGCCACGACTTATCATACTTTCTATTGTACATCATCCTATTTCATTGATATTGCTGGTGAAGACTTCTAAAATGACTGCATAACTCTAATGAATGTGACCACAGTTTGACCAACAGTGTTCTAGACAGGATCACCCTTTACCCAGCTATCTGCAGTAAACTATCAAGGGGTCTCCCTTTTATTTTTCCCTCTTCAAACTACTGCTTTTCACAGCAAGTAGGAAATCAAATCATGACATTCCTCTGTTCAAAGACTTCAGTGGTTTCTTGTGTTTACAATAAAATCCAAACTCCTCACTACAATCTACCTAATCTGACCTTGGACCTCCTCTCAAATTAATCTCATGACATCTATCCCTTTCTTAATATGCTCTGGCTCCACACAACTTGCTTCAGATCCAGGACATCAGATATTTGCCTGCCTGGATACAAGCTGCTCTACCTTCCAGGAACACTCTTTCTCCAGCTTCTCCCTGCATGGTGCTGCTTGTCTTTTGATTTTTTATGCTATTTTTCCCTACAGAGAGGTCTTTCTTGACCACACTGGTTTAAGGCCATCCCTTTTCTTTTACAAATTCTATTTCAGCCCATTGTTGGACTACTTATCACATCTGGGATGCTGAAGGAAAATTATGGCAGCTAGAAAACTTTGTCCAAGGAACAGGTAAGATGGGCAAAAGCAGGAGCTACAACAGGAAGTAGTGCTGTCTTTGGGGGCTGGATTGTTTTCATCTTAGGATCAAGAACTTGAACCTTGCAAATGTAACTTTATGCACTGTAATTTGCCTATAATCACTGCCTTTTTATTTTTATTTGTAATTGAAGTCACATTAATTGTGAAAATTCTACATGTCTCTATTTTGCTAAGAAAGATGAGGAAAAGGAAGGATTTAGTTACACAAAGGCCACTATTTTAGAGAGACTGCCAGGTCCCAGAATTAGTGGTGACAATAGTAATCAAAGTGACAGAACCCTACGGAAAGGGTTCAGGGAAAAGAGTCAGAAGCTGCTGGTAGGGTCAGTTCCCACCAGCTGGGGATTCTTTGTAATATTTCTTCTTGATTCAAAATTTAATTAAAGGGTTTTATGTGGTGTTTCCATCCTTGAACCATCCATTCTCCAGCTCCTGAGGTCCTTCCTGACATGGAGATCCTGGGTAACTTTGTACATGGGCAGTACTTAAAGTTCCTATTTCTAATCCAGCAGTTCCAAATATGCCATCAAATATTTGCATATCGCATCAACAGCAGCCAGTTGGAGGATGGAGATGTAGGCTATACCTGCTCTTTCAGCTTTCATGTGGAATTTGGAATCAGCCAAACCTGTCTGAGTCTATGGGTGGATGCTCTGGGAGAGGACTCCTCAAAGCTCAAAATCTGGAACATCATTTGGACTCCAGGAACCTGGAGCCTAGAAGGAGAGCCTCATGGCTGGGGCCTCCTGAGCATTAGGTTGCTCTCCAATTCCTGAAGGAGAGCTAGCTGGAGTGCCTAGAAGGTGCTGGGAACGGTCTAAGTCATATTTACATGCTGAAAGCACACTTACACACCTTAAGGCATGCTCTCAGGTATATTTATATATTTACATTCATTTAATACAGATCGATTTGCTTTCACAGTCTGCCTCTCTCTCACAGTCTTGGGTTTATGCTTTCTCAGCCCAGCACCAGGGAAATTTTGCCCCGAAGTGATGATATGAATATACATGTAGGGTAGGTGCTGTTCCCAACAGAACCCATGTTTGTGATTCCCTACAGTTCCTCACAAAAGATTTACGTTTACTTTTTCACTATTTGTTGTTGTTGTTTTCTCCCTGAAGCTCAACCTTGAAGAGTTTACTCTGGTCACATGAAATAAACCATGGGCTGTTTTTAAAGGGACTAATTGTTATAAGTTCTCATAGGAGTAGTAATTCAAGGATGAGGACAAAAATATCCATCCCTAGGGTTCTTGCATCCACCCCTGTACTTCATGATTTAATTGCTTCAACTTAGAATAACACTCAGCCATTCCTGTGTCAACCACTGACTTTTCCCAAGCAATGAAATGTAAGGACGACAACATTAATATAAGGAGGACTAGCCAGAGGTTAAAGGAACATGGGCAGCTGATCTCTCATCTCTCTGGACTGTTGGAATAAGCCCCAAACCCAGTTTCTTCCTGGGGCCAAGATACTTTCAATCACAATTTATTAAATACAAAATTCACTGGCTATATTTGGGTTAGAGTTTGAGCTATTATGTAAATCCTCATTGATTTTGGTTTGTGAGGTACTGTAATAGCAGATTTTCTTTCTTCCTTTCTTTTTAAGGAATGCTATTTAGGAACAATGTAGCAGATAGATAATATAGGAAACCAGTGGGAGTTTATCACCATTTATGATATCATGAAAATATGATAATAAAAGCAGTCACATAAAAAAGACATCTACAGGCAAGAAACCTCAGGTCATGCATGCAGGGCCTGCAGAGATGGCCGACTCAGAAATTTGACTACTTCATGTGTTTAAATACAATTTAGCACACATGCTGAGCCAATTTATTCTCTTGTAATAATATATTTGATATGCTCTACTTTATTGTAATCAAAATTCAACTTTCTAATGCAACTAAATAATTAAAATATGTTGTGGGCATCTACTATTTGAAAATGACAAAAATTAAACAAACAACAAAGTGGCACTAAATCCACATGAAAGCAAAGTGAACTGGGGCAAAAGATGAAGGATACCAAGTGGTAGAAGCCCTTTCAGGAGACTTGAGACTAGGAGTCTGTGTTTGAGACCACAGTACCCTGCAGTGAGACACCTCTGTGCACAGACTTTGGAGAATAATTCGCGTTCAGTTTAGCAAGGTGGATACTCACGGTCCATGCATTCAACTAGGTGTGAGCTCTGTGGTTTTTGGGAACTAAAGTCCCCAAATTTCATTTCTACTATAAGTAAACAATGGTCATTATATGATGTGAAATATCACCATCAGCAGGCTTTTATGGGAATAAAGTTGACGGGAGAAGCAGAATTCTATATAATGCATGAATACCATATATCTTAAGCATATTTGTTTTTAGACTACCTACTTTGAGTTTTGGTTTGGTATACATGGTCACTGTACGCAAATGTCCTAAGACTATAATAACAGAAGTCTTAATGAAAATGTACATGTGCACTTACCATCATAGAATTTCAGTAGTAACACGAAATCCTACTAAAAGGAAAAGGTATGTTTGTAATTTTACATCCATGTATGAGAATACAACTTGAAATTAAAATTAATGAGTCATTGTACATCATTTTATTAGAAAACAAAATAGTGAAGATGCTTTTGAACTATCCCAGAGCACTAAAAGATAAACAAAAAGTTAAAATTGAAATAAAATCTCATTAATCATATGTAACTGAGACTTCAGAAAAATGAGTCATCAAATCATTGGAAACTTTGAGGATGTTTACTAAGACTTTAAAATTGGGCATATTCCAATTTGAAAATGGAATCCTCAAGAGATCTGAGATTTTTTTTATTTTGGTCAAAGATACACAGAACATATTTAGGCTAATTTGGATTATTAAGAGATTTTTAGGTAACCATAGTGACCACATATAAAGTATTTATAAAAGGTATCTATTGCAGCTGCTAATTTCACCAGATTGACGCAACAGCATTCATCTATATTAGTGAGCATAAAATGAAAAAAGGGGTTATGTAAAATAGCAAATAATCTAAGGAGTAAATGAGGGGAGACATAAGCACACGTGTGTATACCCTAACCTCCCAAGTTAGATGTGCTGCCCAGTGCCCCAACCCCTGCAGCTCACAGACAGGTGCTCATGCACTATATTAGGAGTTGAGGAGAGCCAAAGGCTAGGGTTCTTATATCTCAATGCAGGGTAAACTGCAGTTTGTAACGCTTCTGGTTAATTTGATCAATACAGGCATTCAAATCTATAATGTAAGTTCCACAGTAAATGTTTTGATCAAATTGGCCTTTAATTAAATTTAGAGGTCATCTAAAATCTCCATTTTACTCTGTTTAAAACAAGAAATTTAACCAGACATCTGGCTGTCAAATATCACATAGATAAAACATTTAAGTAATTAGTTTGTTTTCCAGTTTTTTAATTTGAATGTTTGCTAGCTATCTTTAGACTCAAAGTAGATTAAGGATTCATCATAATAACTCAATTTGTTTTGATTTATGAAGAAAGTGTGACTCAAAATAATGATCTACCCAGTACACAAAAGTATAATTATTTCATATCAAAAATAGTTTTACATCATCTCTGGACTTGGTCTCAAGTTGTTATATATAAAATAAAATATATCACAACATACTATGTATGTATAATTAAAATTTTATAATAAAATTTAAAGTTAAATATAATTATTAATGTTATGTTTTTTCTTTCTTTTTTCTTTGGGAGGCATTTCAGTCTCAATTTATCTTTTTATTATTATAGATATGATTTTTGAAAAAGTGAATTAAAAATACACTATTCTGCACTACTTTGAATATGGACCAGGCTCATTTTTCAGGTGTTTCTAGGCTTTAGGATTGAACAAGGCACCTGTTTCTTGTTTCAGTGTTTTAATCTTCCTGACAATCCCTGTGGCCCATGGAACACAGATAATACTCTAAGACATGCCAATAGAAGAGTGGAAGAGACTACACAAGTCCAGAGTGTGTGAAAGAAACAAATAACAAATTCATCCATTAGTGTGTCAGTGTGAGGGTGCTCAACTGTGGTCCACAAAGAACTCCCAACAAGCAGACAGAGTAGGATATGGTTGCCAAATTTTGCGAAGGACTAAAAAGAACAAAGCTTTGGGATTTTAATGGCAGTCAGGAAGAAAACGCTAGACAAAGAATCCCAGGCAACATATTTTTTTTTGCATCAAATATTCTTATTTTTTTTTAAAGAACAGTATATGCATATTAGGTCTTACTCAAAGTACTCAGCTGAATCCTGGGGTGTATGTGTGTGTGTGTGTTGGTGTGTATGTGTGTAAAATGATGAAACAGAAGTAAATTGATTCATAGGAGCTTAGAGTGTGGTAGATGAGAAGACATATAAATGAATAATTATCAAACACATAAATGGTACTTAGGTGCAGAATGTTTATGTCCTACATCCTCTTTTAAAGTTCTTAACATTATTAGTCTTCTGTTCAAATCTATCTCCTAAATAAGACTATAATCTTTTTGAGGGTAGAAACTATCTCATTCATTTTTATATACCCCCAGTCCTGTGTAGTTCCTGTAGGAGATCAGGAAACACATTTTTATAATTATTATCACATATTAATTGCATAGATTAATGGGTTTCACAATATTTATATAGAAGCATATAACATATCTTGATAAAGTCCCCCGTCCCTTCTTCCCTTTTCTCCTTCTTATTGCTGGTCTCATTCCCCTCCCCTTAAAGTCAATTTTTGAATTTAAGGTCATTTTTTTTCTTTTCTTTTCTCTCTTTAACTTAGTTTCCCCAAATGAGATAAAAAATATATACTTGTCTTTCTATGTCTGGCTTATTTCACTTGATGTAATGTCCTTCAGTTCCATCCATTTTCCTGTAATGACAAGATTTTATTCTTCTTTATGACTGAATAATACTCCATTTTGTATATATACCATATTTTCTTTATCAGACATCCCTTGATGGCCCTCAATCTGATTTCAAATCTTAACTATTGAGAATAGTGCTACAATAAATATGGGTATACAGGTATCTCCCTTTCTCTCCCTTTTTTTATGCTAACTTCATTTCCTTTGGGTGTATACCCTGAAGTAGGATAAGTGGATCATATAGTAGTTCTAGTTTTTGCTTGTTTGTTGAGGAACCTCCATATTTTTTTTCTGTAATGCAAACACTAATTTACAGTCTCACAGTGACTATGGTTCCTTTTCTTCCGCATCCTCACAGGCATTTGTTACCTTTTGTCCTTTGAATAGAAGGAATAGGGTAGAATCTCAGTGTAGTTTTTATTTATATTTTCCTGTTGGTTAAAGATCATAGGGTTTTTATTTTTCATATACTTATTGGCCATTTGTACTTCTTTTGAGAAGTATCAGTTCAGATCATTTGCAGTTTTTTTCATTGAATTACTTGGTCTTTGCAATATTCTAGATATTAATCCTCTAGTGGGTGAGTAGTTGACAAAGATTTTCTCCCATTTTATGTTATCTCTTCACTCTATAGATTATTTTTTTGCTGAGTAGAAGTTTCCTATTTGATGCAATCTCATTTGTCAACTCTTGCTTTTGTTTCCTGAACTATTAGAATCCTATTCAGTAAATATTGCATGTGCCAGTGTCTTGGCGTGTTTCCTCAATGGTTTCTGCTAGCAGTTCAAAGTTTCAGTCTTACATAAAAGTCTTTGGTCCACTTGGAGTTGATTTTTTATGGAGTGAGAGAGGGGAATCTTGTTTCAAACTTCTACATGTGCGAATATCTAGTTTTTCCAGAAGCAATTGTTGAAGAAGTTTTTTTCGAATGGATTTTTTTAATCTTTTGTTAATAATCAGTCAACTACAGCTACCTGGGTTTATTTCTAGGTCCTTTATTCTGTTCCACTGATCTACACATATGTTTTTATCCATTGCCATGATGATTTTTTTGCTGTGGTGCTGTAGTATATTTTGAAATCAAGCATTGTGATGTCTCCAGCATTGCTCTTTTTGCTCAGTATTACTGTGGCTATTTCAGGGTCTTTTGTGTTTCCATATGTATTTTAGAGATGTCTCTCTAGCTATCTGATAAATGTCATTGGTATTTTGATGGGGACTATAATGAACTTGTAGATGGATTTGGGTAGTATGACCTTTTTAATAATAGTAATTATCCCAATCCAAGAACTTGGGGAGTCTTTCAGTCTTCTTGTGTCTTCAATTTCTCTCCTCAATGCTTTGCAATTTTCATTGAGGATTCTTTCATTTCACTGGCTAAGCTTATTTCTAAGTCATTTTTCTTTGGTAATTGTGAACAGGATTACTTTCCTGATTTCTTTCTCAATGAGTTCATACCTAATGTTTGAAAAAGCTACTGATTTTTTATGTTAATTTTGTATCCTGCTACTTTGCTGAACTTTTAAAATCAAAGCTAATATCTTTTGGTGATTCCTTTGGGTTTTCTCAATACAGAATCATATTATAAGTAACCAGAGATAATTTGAGTTCCTGCTTTCCTCTTTGTATCCCTTTTCTTTTTTCCTGTGGCTAATGTTGAAGAAAAAAACTAAGTACTTTATGAATAAACACACTGAGAGTGGTCACACTTGTATTATTCTTGATCTTAGAGGAAATGCTTTCACTTTCCCCTGTTCAGTATGGTGTTAGCTATTGGCCTGGCATATGTAGCATCTATTACGTTGAGATATGATCCTTCTTTAACTAAATTTATTAATGACTTTAATCAAAAAGGGAGATTGAATTTTATAGAAGCTGTTTACTTAATCTACTGAGATGGTCATGTGATTTTTATCCTTAATTATATCTGTGAGTTATAATATTTTTATTGCTTTGCATATATTGGAACATACTTATATCATTGCAATGAAATGAAACCAACTTGATTATGGTATACAGTCTTTTAAAAGTGATGTTGAATTTGGTTTGCAGGCATTTTCTTGAGATTTTTACCTTCATGTTCATTTTTTTCTCCTTCCTCTCTTTCTTCTCCTCCTTATTCTTCTTCCTTATCAGGTTTTGGAAGGAGGATAATATTGGCTTCATAGAGCTGTGTACTTGGTGCTGGGGTTCGAATTCACATACTCATGCATGTTGGGCAAGCATCGTAACTGCTGAGCCACCACTCCAGCCCCCTTCTCTTTCTTTCAATTAATTTATTTAAAGGTTGTTCAATTTTTTTACCTTTACAAAGAAACAGCTCTTTCATTGATTTTTTATATTGTTCTTTTGATCTCTGTTGTAATCTTTTTATTGTTTTCCTTCTACTGATTTTGAGTTTGGTATTTGTCTTTTTCTAATAACTTAAGATACATCATTATTTATTTGAAGTTCCTCCCTTTCTTTTCTTTCTCTTTTGATGTAGCTACTCACTGCTATAAACTTCCTTCTTAGTACTTATTTTTCTATTCCAGAAGTTGTGATATATTTCCATTTCTATTTGTTTGTAGGAATGTATAAATTTTCCCCTACTTAAATGCCTTGTAAGCAAAAAAAAAAAAAAAAATCCCTTACTTTCTTCAGTGATCCACTGTTCATTCAACGGTGTGTTGTTTAAATCTTCCTGTGTTTTTATAACTTATGTAACTTCACTTGATGTTTTTTTCTAGTTTTAATCCATTATGATTTGATAAGATGAAAGAAATTGTTTCTTTTTTGTATTAAAGACTTGTTTTATAGCATAATATATGATCTATTTTGGAAGAAATTCCATTTGTTGATGAAAAGAATGTATATTGTGCAACTGTTGGAGGCAATAATCTGTAATGTCTGTTAAATTCCTTTGATCTATAGTATAATGCAACTTTGACACTTCTTTGTTGACTTTGTTTTAAAAGAGAGAGAGACAGGGAGAAAGAAAGAATCAATTTTATTTATTTTTTTCATCTGGCCTTTGTTTCTCTGACAGTTAGTTGTGTATATGGTGCTGGGTTTTGAACCTGGATCCTCTCACTTGTCAGGCAAGTATTCCAACAGCTGAGCCACTGCTTCAGCACCCTACCTTGACTTTTTGCTTGAATGATATTATCTTCAAATAGTTATGAATATTCTATGTCCATTTTTCATATTTTATTCATCCTTGATGTTCAATGGTTTACTACATTATCTTCCATACTTCTTTCTCATTTGTACACCTATTCTTCTAGTGAGATTTATTCTTTCCCGTCCTTTTGTGATTGTGTTAATCCTCCATTTTCTTCTGGGTGGAGAATTAAGTATCTTCTGACACACTGTTGCAGTGGTTATGGATTCCTTAAATTTATACTGATTTTGGCAAGTCCTTATTTTTTTCATCAATTCTTAATGAATATCTCACTGGATATAGTAGTCTTGGACAACAGTCATTTTCTTTTAGGTCTAGAAGTATAACATTGCATGCCCCCCAGACATGAAACTTTCTGCTTGGAAATCTCCAGTTATTCTTGATTTACCTTCGAATGTCACTTATAGCCTCTTAAAGTTTTTAATCTTCTTTGTTTTGTATTTTTGACAAATTTAAACATGCCCGTGGAAAGGTTTCTTTTTCTGGCACACCTGTTTGAACTTCAAAATGCCTCCTGGACCTGAATATTCATGTCTTTCCCAAGATATGGGAAAATTTCTGTTATATAGTTAACCAAAATGATTTTTCTATGCCCTAAGAATGTAGCTTTTCTTCCTGTAGTATGTTGACTGTGCGCATTTTTCATCTGTGAATGGTGTCTCAGATATTGTGTGTTCTCTTTATTCTTTCTCTTTTCTCTTTTTTTTTTCATGGCTAAATGTACTATTTTGGCAGAGTGGTCAAGTTCTGATATTCTTTCTTATGCCTGCTTGATGTAGTCTCTTTTCAACATTTTCAACTGATTTTTTTTTAAATGTGATTTACTGATTTTCCAATTTTTAAGATGCATTTTATTCATTTTCAAAATCTCTGCTTTTAAGTGATCATTCATATCCTGCATTGTCTTCCTTAGTTCATTCAGCGACTTATTTGCATTGCCTTGGGTTGAGATTTTAAAAATATATTTCTTTTAAATTCTTTGCCCTGCATACATTCATTTAAAATTCTTTGACATTCATTGCTAGAGAGCTATGAAGTTTAGAAGGTGTCGTATTGCATTGTTTTTAAGTTTTTGTGTTTCTGTGTTAAGATATGCACATCTGTTGGGTTGATATCTTTTCTACTTTTATGCCAGGGCCTTCATAAAGCCTTGGTGATGTGCCCTGGGATATTGGTTCTTGTGTAATGTTGAATTCAGTTCCAAATGGACTTTATATGGTAGCTTTCCTATGACTTCTTTGACTATTATTAGTGAGTTTTGACATAGTTTGTATAGTGAACTGGAGCCAGAAGGACCTGCTTTCTCTGATGTTTCACAGGAGTGTGACCTCTCTGGTAATTCAGGAGGTACACTGTAGACAGCAGAGTATATGAGGTGCACCCTCTGTGTTACTCTTACAGAGGGAATGGAAGCCCCTCTCAAAGCTGGGGGTTTCCTTGGGCTCCAGTGATACTGGTTCTGTTACTTTAAAGCAGTCCTGCTACTGGCTGTTCCAATTATGGTGACAGGTCTGGAGCTTAAACACTGGTATGGCTCCAGTTTTCATGAGGAAAGGGAGAGAGCAGTGTTACAATTCCCCTTCAGTAGCAGTATTCACCTCCACTCTTGTCAGCAATGTGTGGTCTGATAAGGTACAGAAGTGGCCAATGCTGAGGTCCTTCATAGGTGTGGTGTCATGACAGTTGTAGTATTTCTTTCTGCTCCTGATATTAGGAATTCAGACCCTTCCCCTCAGCCATGCATATTTGGGGATGGGTCATTGCCTGGGACTTTTTATCCACTGTAATTCTTAAGTTGACTTATCCACCAATGTTCAAGTAGGACTAGGTCATGTCTGGAATTAATTGCAATTCCTCTCAGCTGGGCTGGGAGATGTAGCTCAGGTGCATTGCACCCAACCAATGTGTTCAATGTGCCATACTTGGCTCAATCCCTAGCACTGCAATGAAAGAAAATAACAACAACAACTCAACAATGATAAAGAAATAAAGTAAAAGACAAGCAAAACACCACCACCATCAACAACTGAAAAAAGGGGGCAATAATACAGAATAAAATAAAGTATTAAAAAATTAATAGGAAAAAAGGAATCAGTAAAAAAGAGGAAAAGGGGAGGGAAAAAAGAAGAATGAAACCAAACATTAAAAAGACAAGAAAAGAAGTATACACACAACACCAACACATCAATAAAGTATTAATTCAAAAAATCTTGAATATTCTTCTCTGTTGATATTTTTGAATGAGTGGGCAACAATAGAAGCTTGCATCCTATGCCATTAGAGCTGTCCTCCATGGCATCTTCAGCTGCATGGCCCTTAGACAGAGAAAAGATCAGAGGGTTATTCATGCCCCTTTATCCATTGTGGTGTTCCTCAGACAACTAGGAAGGGGAATGATTTGTGACTGGTGTCAGTTGGAATTCCTCTCACAGGTACTTTGCATGCTGGAACAAGCAGGGATAGAATACAGAAATCCCTAGAAACAAATTCTTTCTGAAACTATTTGATTTATGTACTCCTATAGCAGGATAGACACTGAATGACTAGGTGGCATGTCAAGGGTCTAGTTTAGAATATGGAACTTCTCAAAGTTTCTCTTTGGAGCTGTTTACTCTTAGAGCTTAGGTAACATTGGCTCTGTGACATGCTTGTATTCACCCCTGAGAATGGGGAGATTTCCTAACAATGGAATCTCAAAAATTTGTGCTGGGGGAGGGAAGCGGCAAACTGTGCAATCTGCCCTCATCACCCCTTGGTTCCTGTGCAACATAACACTCAACAATGGGTGGTGGACTGTTTTGTTTCACTTTCTATTTCACTATACATCATCTCTGGGTTTCTCCAAGTCTTCATCCATTGTTGAACTCCGGCATGCTCCCATCATCATCTATCTCAATGAACAGCTATATTCCATTTGTTTTAGTTATATCTTGTGAAGCTATAGGCCAGTGAGGATTCCTGCCATTTTTGGAAGGTCTTCTAATATTCTAACAGGACTTTTTGCTAAGAAAAATGAAAATGTCACTTGTTTAATGTTAATCAATTACTCACATCCTTAAGTAACTACACATTTCAAAGCCTGGAGAAAAGTTCTATTAACCTACAGATATCTTTCTTAACTTTGGATATTCAGCTGTATAAATCATGTGTCAACTCAAACTCCCTTTTAATGCCCAGTCTCCCTGCTAGAATTGGGGGTTATTAGAAACTGATCTCTTTCAATCAGAAGTTCTATGGTTCAAATATCAATAACTTTCATACTTATTTTTCTTCTCTATAGCATATCAACTAATGCCTAATTGACTAACATCCTGAAGCCTTTCCTTTTGTTAAAAAGTTAAACTTGAATTTCTTTGATACCACCTTTCCTAGAATAGATTATGGTGTCTTACTATAAGACCCTGAAGCTAGTCTCCAGCTAATTTTACTGCTTACACTTTGCTTATGGATCCAAGTATTTTTAAGGTGGTTAGATTTGTCTTCCCTGAGTCTGGTTTGTAGAATTTTTTTTAAATTAAAAAGTGGTTTTTTTTTTTTTTGAAATAGTCATCATCATAGTTCCTTCAAGAAATTGTTCATGTTTAAATATTATTTTATTTATAATTTTATTTTATTCATATTTTTATATTTTATTTATATTTTTCACTGTCTAGAACAATGCTTTTTTCTTTTTGATTGGTTACCATATTCTGTGAAAATTTCTCTCAAATATCAAGAGAACATTAGTTATACTATTTAATTTGTTATTTCTTTGGCAGAATAAGAATTTGAAGGAAACAGGTAATAGTAAAAGCCTTTAAAAACAAGGTGATGGTAAAAATAATGTTTCTAACAAATTCACTGAAAGGAAGAGATAATGTCTCATTTAATTAATGTGTGATATATATGTGTATATATATATCTATATATAGATATATACACTATAGGTATAGCTATATATGCACACACATACTCCTTCTGTAGCTTCCTCCAATTCATATAATTTCTGAATTTAGTGTATAAAAAAAACATACACTCTCCAAAATCCAATGCTCCCAACTGTGTGGATAAATTAATCCATGACATAAAACCACTTGTGGACCTCAACATAATACTGGGATACATTAATAGTCCTCTATCACCAAAATTTCATCAAAGCAAAATAAATAAATATCCAATCTAAATAACTCCATGAATCAGATGGACTTAACAGGCATCTATACAATATTCCACCCCGAATTGGCTGAATATACCTGCTTAGCAGCACATGGATCCTTTTCCAAAACACATCATATTCTAGTTCACAAAGAACATCTCAGTAAATATAAGAAAGCAGATATAATTCCATGCATCCTATCAGTCAATGACATGATGACCCCAACAATTAATAGCAAACAGTGTAAAAGAAAATGCACATACACATGGAGATTGAATAACACCATATTAAACGAAGACTGGATCCAAGAAGCAAAATCAACAAATTCCTGGAAGAAAACAAGAATGAAGGCACAACATATTGAAACATTTGTGACAACATGAAACCATTCTTATGGGGAAAATTTATAGCACTGAGTGCCTACATAAAATATCAGGAAATACCTTGAATTAATGAGCTTATGCTCCCCCTCAAATCCCTACAAAAGGAAGAACAATCTAATCCAAAATCCAGCAGAAAGCAGGAAATAATCAAGATCAGAGCTGACATCAATGAAATCTAGAAATGCAACAAAAAACAATAAAACGAATCAATGAAACAAAGAGCTAATTCTTTGAAAAAATAAAATTGACAAACCCCTAGCAAATCTCACTAAAAGAAAATGGAAATGAAGCAAATCAACAAATCAACAAAATCACCAAAGAAAAGAGAGCAATGATCACTGACACCCTGGAAATCCAATGAATTATCAGAACATATTTTGAAAAACTATATTCCTCTAAATTAGAGGATCTGGAAGACATGGACAAATTTCTAGACGCATACAACATCTCCAAATTGATGCAAGACAACTTTAAAATCCTAAACAGTCCAATAACAGGCATTGAAATCCATATAGCAATGAAAACCCTTCGAAAGAAGACAAGCCCAGTACCTGATGGATTCCCTACTGAATTTTACACCTATGAGGAGGAGCTAATACCTCTTCTTATTAAGCTATTCCAAGAAATTGAAAAGAAGGGAATTCTCCCAAACACTTCTTATGAGGCAATTGTAACTCTGATATCAAAAACCCAACAAAAATGCATTTTAAAAAACTACAGAACTACATTCATGATGAACATCAATGCAAAAATCCTCAAAAAAGTTCTAGCGAACCATATTCAAAAACACATCAAGAAGACAATTTATCATTATCAAGTGGGCTTCATTCCAGAGATGCAAGGCTGTTTCACATTCAAATCAATAAATGTGATTCATCACTTAAATAGAATTAAAGACAAAAATCATATGATCATTCCAATCGATGCAGAAAAGGCCTTCAATAAAATCCAGGACCCATTTATGCTCAAGATTCTAGAGAAGATAGGGATCAAAGGAACTTATCTTAACTTTGTAAAGGCCATATATGTCAATCCCTCAGCTAGTATAATACTTAATGGAGAAAAGCTGAAAGCATTTTCACTAAAGTTGGGAACAAAATAAGGCTACCCATTCTCACCACTTTTATTAAATATAGTCCTTGAAACCCTGGTTGGAGGCATAAGGCAAAAGAAGGAAATCAAAGGGTTAAGAATAATAAGAGAAGAAGTTAAACTATTACCTTTTGCTGATGAAATGATCCTATATCTAGAAGATTAAAAAAAAACCCACCAGAAAACTCCTTGAGCTTATAAACAGATTTTGCAAAGTAGCAGGCTACAAGATCAACACTCATAAATCAATAGCTTTCCTACACACTAAAAATACAGGGAGAAGAAGAAATCAGGAAATTGGTCCCATTTACAATATCCTCAAAAAGAATAAAATACTTGAGAAATAATCTAATAAGGGAAGTAAAATACCTTTATAACAAAAATTATTGAACATTGAAGAAATAAATTGAAGACGACCTGCGAAAATGGAAAGACTTTTCATGTTCTTGGTTAGGCAAAATTAATATAAATAAACAGGCCATTCTGCCAAAAGCGTTATACAGATTCAATGTAATCCCCATCAAGACACTAATGTCATTCTTTACAGATATAGAAAAAGAAATTCTCAAATTAATTTGGAATAAAAAGAAACCCAGAATAGACAAAAAACATTTTCACAATACCAGATCTAAAATTATACTACAGAGCTGTAGTAACAAAAACAGCATGGAACTGATATCAAAACAGGAATAAAGACCAATTGAAGAGATTAGAAGACTCTGAGACAAGCCCCCAAATCTTTAAATATTTGATATTTGACAAAGGGGCTCAAAATATAGCATGGAGAAGAGACAGCTTATTCAATAAATGGCACTGAACAAACCGGAGAGCCACTTGCAGAAAACTGAAATCAGATCCTTATCTCTCATCTTGCACAAAAATCAAATAAAAATAGACCAAGGAATTAGGAATTAAACCAGATACCACACAACTGGTAGAAGAAAAATTAGCACCAAACTCCAGCATAATAGGCAACAACTTTCTCACAATAATACCAAAGTGAAAGAATTAAAGTCAAGAATAAATGAGTGGTATGCCTGACTATAAAACCAAAAAGCTTTTGATCAGTCAAGGAATTGGCCAAAATGGTCAAGAGAGAATCTACAGAATGAGAGATAATCATGGCCTATGATTCCTCCAATTTGGAATAATATCCAAAATTTATAAAGAACTCAAAAAGCTTAATATCAAAACACAAAAATCCAATCAATAAATGGGTCAGAGAACTAAGCACAAGTTTCTTAACAAAGGAAATCGAGCAAGTCAATGAATACATGAGAAAGTTTTGTAAGTCACTAGTAGAGAATTGCAAATCAAAATTATGTTAAGATTTCACCTCACTCCAGTCAGATTGGTAAAGATGAAGAAAATAAATAATAACAGATCCTGTGGGGGTTGTGAGGAGACAGGAACACTAGCACACTTTTGGAACTGCAGACTGGTACAGTTACTCTGGACAGCAGTGTGGAAATTCCTCAAAAACCTAGGGTTGGATTCACCACAAGACCCAGCTCCCTCTTCTGGATATTTTCCCAGAGGAGGTAGAAACCAGCACATTACAATGACAGAGCAAAATCAATAGTTTTGATAGCTAAATTATGGAATCAACCTAGATGCCCTTTACTGGATCAATAGATCCAAAAGCTAAGGTATATAATTCAATGGAGATCTATTCAGCTATTAGAAAGGATGATATTGTGGCTTTTGAAGGTAAAGGTTGGCAATAGAAGAAATCATGCTGAGTGAAGTTAGCCAAACCCAAACTAAAGGTTCAAATGTTTTTCCTCTTTTGTGGAGACTAGAGCAAAACACAGGCTTCAATGAAAGGCTGTCAAACTCATGTATTTAACCCAGCAAAAGCACACCAACAGATAGCTTAGGGGAATCATAGATATGAAGGGAGACGAGGAGGGAGGGGAGAGGCAGAGGGAGGGGAGAGGGAAGGAGGATAGGGAGGGGTCTAGGAAGACAATCAACAATGTAACATACTCTGTACCACCCCCTCCCAAGAAGCCAAATAATACTTATGCAATCATTTAATCTGGAAAATTCATGTGTGTGTGTGTGTGTGTGTGGGTGTGTGTGTAATATATGTGTAGCTATTATAGAGGCGAATATAGGAGAATCAAGAGACTAGAGTGAGGGTGATATGGGGGTGATTAGGGATTTGAATCAAATGCATATCATTGTATTGTTCCTTTATAAACATTTATGATTGTACAGCAGCTCAACTCCTTAATAAAAAATGCATAAAAATATATGTAAGACTTAAAATTTCAGATAAAGACTTTTTACTCACTCAAAAAGCAGTCTAGATTTAGAATGCCTATATTTTAATTTTGTGGTTGTCTGAACTTGATCAACTCATATCATGATTTTTTTTCTTTTAAATGGGGAAAAGTAAATTATTTATCAAATACATACAGAACCTAGACTTCCCTCTACCAAAGAGAGAGAGAGAAAAGCATGTCCAAGTCACTCTGTCCATCTAAATTTAAGAGCAACTACACTGTTTTTTTTTAGGTTTTTTTTAATTTTTTTATTTTATTTTTGAGCAACCTTGCAAGATTTTAACAAAGTAATATAAAATGTGTATATATTCTGGATATTGCAATTACCCCCAGGAGATGGAGAGAGAGAACAAAAAAGAGTGTCAATTTTATTTGTTTCATCTGGCCTTTGTTTCTCTGACACTTAGTTGTGTATGTGGTGCTTGCCAGGCAAGCACTCCAACCTCTGAGCCCCCACTCCAGCCCCTAAGAGTAACTCTGTTCAGAACTTGACTGTGAATATGTCTGGAAGTATAGACTATCTCATTTAAAATTATTTTAGTTATCTAGAGAAAAGTAAACTAATGTTTGCAATTACAAACATCTTCAGTTTCAAGTAAGTATGAACATATTTTCTTAGAATGTAAATATTATCTGAGTTTAATGACAGAGACAAGAGGAATGATGAACAACATATGCTTTCATCCAACACTATGTACCAAGTAGCCACTATGCATCAGGCACATATTAATCCAGTTAAAGATTAAACTGCCTACCGAGGCACTGCCAAAAGTAAGATATCCCAGATGTTCTAGTGCAGGCAGGCAGTAGGGTCTGGGTTATGGCTGTAAGGGGGGAATGCTTTGTTAAAAGTTTAAGTGTCAGCCACAATCCACTGGCAGCTAGGAGAAATGGGGTGTTACCCCAGTGTTAATGGGACCCATCTTTTCACACAGCACAGGGTGTGGTGCAGCAGGACCTCCAGGCCTGGCTTCAAGCTGTTTCACCTGAGTGATGCCCTTTTTTCTTGAAAAAGGTCATGGGAGCAGCTGAGTAGAAAATGATAGCTTCTGCTTAGGAGAGGGTCCCCACCTAGAGAAAGGGATTGCTGTGGCTCTCAATTCAGTACAAAGTGTGGCTGGGCTCTTGTGTCAGGATGACCTGGCAGCTTCCTAAATAATGTGGAAGATTCCCTCAGCCCCTCAGGACAAAATCCAGGTATGCACAGGTGTTCACCAGCTTGAAGATTATTTTATTTTATTTATTTATTTTTTGTTTTGTTTTCTGTTTGTTTGAGGGAAGATTAAAATAAAGTACAAAGTAATGCTTTTATTCAGTGGAGTTATCTAATATATGATTCACCCCTTTGGTCTTACTTTAATAAGTTTCAGACTTTATATCAGTCTTTGAAAGACTATATGTAAAGGTCTTTTCTTTTAAAAATCTTTTTGCTGTTTGTGCTTGTCCCAGCTTCCAGTCAGCAGGTAGTAGTAAGCCACAGGTATCCCAATGAAGACAGAAGAGAATTCAGTCAAATGAGTTGGACAGGAGGCCTGATCTTTCAGCTTAAAGACTGGAGAACTTGAGCAAGTCTCTCAACCTCTTGGTTCCTGTTTCTGAATCCCTCTGACATAGAATACTATCTTGATTGAAGAGTGCTCAATAAGTTCCAGGAACCCCTACAACCCTTACCCCAATCCCATTTCTAATCTTGAGAGCTTACATATTCTATCTCGAACATTCTCTGTACTCTTCCCTTTGTGGATAATACCCTTTTCCATTTTTCCAAACTACTTAAGGAAAGCCCATATCTTTTTCAATATCCAGTCCCAAATGACACTTCTCTTCTGGATTTCTCGCTGATATCCCATGGTAGTCAACGCACCACCTGTCTGGGTTGGAGCGGTTCTCTCATAACACAGATGCAACAGAACCATAATTGTGTACTGATGTATCAATCCCACTGGGTGAAATGTAGTCAATCTTAAATACTCAATACTTATCTTAGTGTCTGTTACTTAACAGGTAGCTAAATTATCTATTGCATACCCTGGGTGGGTTGTATTCATGTGCTGATAGCTGGACAGAAGGATATATGGATATAAGGAACTAATGGGCTTACCAGAATAGTGTAGTTGTCCTAAGTTCCCTTGACCCAGCCCCCACAATGTTTATGTATAGTGCTAGGGTAGGTTGGCTTTTGCAACAAGTCTGATCAGGCTTCTCCATTTGGGGACACAGCTCTGCAGGGCACCGGCAGAGGGCGGCGTGGTAACGCAGCTGGATGCTCTGCGGGTGACACCCCCTCACCTTACCCCTTCTCCCCCAACACCCGGTCACGCTGCTACAGCCACTAAGTCAGAGGTTCCCCCGGATCAGAAAGGGGGGACTGCTTTTCTTCTCAGACTGGGTGGCCCGGATTGCACAGGACCCTGAGGGCGGGAGTATTAGTTTTCCAGGCTTTCTTCTCTCGGTTCCAACCTCGGCGTCCTGCAGCCTCTATGAAAAAAGGAAAGCTGCTCTGGCTTAGTTTGACAAAAAGGGAAAGGGACTGCGGGAATAGAGAATATAGGGCAGGAGAAAGCGGAGAGCTTTCTTGCAAACACCGTGATGTGAGCGCGGCAGGGATAACTCTTCCAACTCCTTTACTCGTATCCAAAGGACGGAAGCTGGGACAGGGAACTCCATATCCTTTAAATTCACCCTTTTATGTCTGCAGGGAAACTAAATCATATCCCACTGACATTTTTATGCCTCTGAAAAGGTAAACCTTAGAGCGCTGGGAGAAACGCCCTTGGTCGAGTTTGCTTCTCCTCCGGGTTTATACGTCGTGGTGGGCCTTACCTGAACCCACACAGCGACTCAGCTGCCGGCCGCGCGCTCGCCCGGTGCGCGTTCTCCACGCCGCGTTCCCGGCTCTCCCCGACTTGGGCGATTGGCTGCTGGCCCGCCTCTATGTCTGCTCGTTGACGCGCGCCGGCCCCACCGCTCCCGGCCACTCGCAGCGGCTCGTGCGCAATAGCGGGACCGCCCCCGCCCCCGCGTCTTCTCTAGCTTAGGGCTGCCCTGGAGTCTTTCCCCGCCTCTGGCCCACGCCCCCGGCGTTGCCCCGAGGTTTCGAGAAACGAAACCCAGTTATCAGCAAGCCCTTCCCCTCACGCACCGAGACTGATTTGTGCGTACAAGTGGACTCAATAGCGCATACTTGGACCGGCTTCTCAATGGAGTAACTGGTCTAGTTACACACCCTCCAGAGCCTTAACGTTAAGCTATAGTGACGCGCTGTATCCCTCGAGAATTTTATGCTTGCAAAGTTTATGCAGTTGCGTGATTTTAATCCGTAACCACTTTTGATGGTTGCTTTCGACTGTACGGGCACTTTAGGTTTTCTTTGGGGAGAGAAGAATGGGGGCACAGAAAAATTAGATACGTAAATATGTATGTTTATATGTACATATATATATACATGTATATGTATGTATGCATGCAGAGGACGCATCTGCACATACACAAGACTACCTGCTTCGCATTCTGGGACGTCAGTCCACAGCTCTGAGCTGTCGGCCTGACACCCGGCAGCGGCGGCGGCGGCGGGGGGTAGGAGGGCGGCACCTTATGCAGATGAAGAGGGTGTGGCGAGCGCGCTGCTCTTGGGCCCCGGAAGCTCGTAGGAGCCCAGTATAAAAAAAGTACTGAAGACATTTCACCCGCACAACTGCTAAAGCTCCAGAGACGGAAGCGTGTGCGGCGGCTGCTGGAGCCGCCACCTCCAGGACCACCGCAGCTGGAGCAGCAGAGGCGCGGGCGGGGGCGAGGGGCGGGAGTGATCAGTGCGGGCAGCCGAGTCTGGGAAAGTCGAAGTCGCTAGCGGCTGCCAGGAGCGCACTCGCAGCTCCTGAAAGTATTGCCGCCTCTCGGTTCCTCCCTCGCTGCGCTCCTAGAAGGGGCGGCCGTCTCCAGGTGACACAGACGGGACTCTCGCTTGCACTTTCCAGATGCATCAGAGATATTTTTGGTGCGGGGCTGCTCTGCGGGGCGCGGTGCGGGGCTGGGAACTACCGGGGCGCGGGGAGGTAGACTCTGAGGAGCCCTAGGGCCCGGGGAGACCCGGAGAGGGCGCGCTCTTCTCTGTACAAGCCCCCCGACGGTCTGTCCTCAACGTGCACCTTCTCCATTCTCTTCTTTTAGGATTGACCAGGGCCAAGTGGCGTTCGGCGGACACTACATGGCGGAGGGCGAAGGGTACTTTGCTATGGCTGAGGACGAGTTGGCCGGAGGCCCTTACATGCCCCTGGCTGAGGACTTTAGCGGTGGTGACTTCGGCGGCGGCGGCAGCTTCAGCGGGCACTGCTTGGACTACTGTGAAAGCCCCACGGCTCACTGTAACGTGCTGAACTGGGAGCAAGTGCAGCGGCTGGACGGCATCCTGAGCGAGACCATCCCGATCCACGGGCGCGGCAACTTCCCCACGCTAGAGCTGCAGCCTAGCCTGATCGTGAAGGTGGTGCGGCGGCGCCTTACCGAGAAGCACATAGGCGTCCGCGACGTGCGCCTCAATGGCTCAGCTGCCAGCCACGTCCTGCACCAGGACAGCGGCCTGGGCTACAAGGACCTGGACCTCATCTTCTGCGCTGACCTGCATGGGGAAGAGGAGTTTCAGACTGTGAAGAACGTCGTTCTGGACTGCCTGTTGGACTTCTTACCCGAAGGGGTGAACAAGGAGAAGATCACACCACTCACGCTCAAGGTAAAGCCACTGGAGGTGGGCTTTGGCTCTGACCCCCGCCCCGCAGAGCCCAGCCGGGGTGCTGCGGGGAGAGGGCAGAGGGGATTCCTATAAAGTCACGTATCTGCGGCCGTCGCGCGTTTGAGAGCGCGTATTTCTGTTATTTTCTATTTTGTCAATGAGTAAACTAAGGTGCATGGATGATATTGAATATGTTAGTGTACTAGGAGCTTCAGCCTCACAACTCTTCTCCCGCTTCCTCCTCTGCCCCCACTCCTTCTCTTCCTTCTTATGGTTTAACTCGTGGCTTTCCTTGCTGGAGTCTTATCCAGAGTAGATTCTGAAAGGCAGAGGAATGAAACGCAGTAGAGTAAATAATTTTTCAGTTATTTTGTGATCTAGACAATGTGAAAATAGCCTGAAGCAGAACTGAGTCAATGCTTTTTTTTAATTGTGTTGGAAAATGTGAATAGATTTCGTTTAGGCATTCAGCTGACTCTATGTGTTACAGATATATTTGTTGGTTCTCTGTGTATTGATTCACGTGTCAAGGGTATAGTAGCAACACCCACTACCACACTTTGGTTCTAGTCGCATTTTATATTAGTTAAAATTGTCCGAGGATTCTACAGTACCCCCTGAGGGACATTCCAGTAACTGATAACATTGATTGCCTCAGGGGGAGGGGAACTGGGTGGCTGGGGACTAGAGTGAGAGGCAGACTAACTTACCACTGTGTGGCCTTCTGTGTCTTTTGAATATTATGTGGCTATGGTGTGAATATTGTGTCTATTAGACCCTTTTCAAAAAAGTCAGACATGACAACAAAACCTCTTAGTACTCAGCTATGTCTGCCAAAAGCCTCAAACTATTACTTCTAGTCTCTTTCCCAGACAGTTAAACTGCTCGTTAAATGTATTTTTTCCTGTTTTTGGAAGACTGTTTAAGCCTGCAGGTAGTGTTTTGCTGAAACTTAACAAAACAGAAGGGAAAGAGCAGAATAATTCTCGGCTGTGGAGAGGTTATGGTTATTTATTTACTGTCTTTTCCAAGGTTTGCTCATTTTGTTTTATTTTTTAAATTGTAGGAAGCTTACGTGCAGAAAATGGTTAAAGTGTGCAATGATTCTGACCGATGGAGTCTTATATCCCTGTCAAACAACAGTGGCAAAAATGTGGAACTGAAATTTGTGGATTCCCTCCGGAGGCAGTTTGAATTCAGTGTAGATTCTTTTCAAATCAAATTAGACTCTCTTCTTCTGTTTTATGAATGTTCAGAGAATCCAATGACTGAAACATTTCACCCCACAATAATTGGTGAGAGCGTCTATGGCGATTTCCATGAAGCCTTTGATCATCTTTGTAACAAGATCATTGCCACCAGGAACCCAGAGGAGATCAGAGGCGGAGGCCTGCTTAAGTATTGCAACCTCTTAGTGAGGGGCTTTAGGCCTGCCTCTGATGAGATCAAGACCCTCCAGAGGTATATGTGTTCCAGGTTCTTCATCGATTTCTCAGACATTGGAGAGCAGCAGAGAAAACTGGAGTCCTATTTGCAGAACCACTTTGTGGGTTTAGAAGACCGCAAGTATGAATATCTCATGACCCTTCATGGAGTGGTGAATGAGAGTACGGTGTGCCTGATGGGACATGAAAGAAGACAGACTTTAAACCTTATCACCATGCTGGCCATCCGGGTGCTAGCTGACCAAAATGTCATCCCTAATGTGGCTAATGTCACTTGCTATTACCAGCCGGCCCCCTATGTAGCAGATGCTAACTTTAGCAATTACTACATTGCACAGGTTCAGCCAGTATTCACATGCCAGCAACAGACATACTCCACTTGGCTACCCTGCAATTAAGAATCATTTAAAAATGTCCTGGTGGGGGGCGGGGGAGTCATTTCAGACCAGATTTGGGGGGTGAAGGAAGGAGCGACCCATTCCTAATTTGGGATGTGTTTTGTACAGTGATGATATGTTCTTGGTTTTAAGCTTGGCAAAGCTCATGGATTTTTTCTTAGGTTGGGAGCATGATCTCCAAAAGATTTTCCCCCTTAACTCTCCCCTTATCCTCCTACCCAATTGGATTCTATCTTGGAAAAAAGGAGACCTGTTATTAAAAGCAACCAGGTCCTCCTGAGGTAACGGGAAAAAAATGTTTGATGACAATATGGGTTTGCTGCAACTGCTCCCATAGCTTTGCCATAGGGGTTAAAAAGTGGTAGAGAAACTTTTCATATGGAATTCACAAAAGGGAAAAATCAGAGGAAAAAAGGCTTACCCCACCTTGTTTATCAGTTCGGGAGTTCAGATAGTAACTAACAGGAAGGGAAACTCATGTTGGAATTACTGTCTGAGTCTCGCAGCAAGTGCTTTCTGTGGAATGATCCCGTTGTGCTAACAGAAACAGCTTGCTCCGAATGAACAGTAGTAGGATGGTGCAGTTCTCATAGCAAACAGCAGAACTTATGACGACACAATCCATTAATTCCAGCTGTGTGCATAGCTAGCATTTTGAAAATGTGAAAATGCAAACAAAAACAGCTGTAGCAAAGAAAATATGCTCAAGGACCAAAGATTTAACAGATCAAAATACCTGAGTAGAAGAGATATTATAGAATATATGAAGAGTTACTATATTTGTTACACACCAATATACATCAAAGTGCCTGTTGCTTTCTGAAAATTTGAAGTGGAAAAATTATTTTATGGTTTAATGATTATTTTGTTTTATCAGGGACTCAAGAAGAAAATAAAACAACATATAAGCTTGTGAATGGTGGAGGAAATGACCTATTTTTTCCTGGCAAATATCTGTATAAAGTTGACATTGTTGGTGTGATATCATAGGTATGTGTGTATATTATTGTGTGTATATATGTACATATGATATGTACATGTATATGCCCTACATTGATTATGATCTGCAACAATGTATCAAAAAGGAGATGTTTAAATACTGTGCTTTTATGTTTTCAATAGAATGACAAGAGATGTGGGCATATTGCAATGATGAATTAAAACCCACACCTAAAAAAATTAAAGCAAGTGAAGGAAGGAAACAAATAATATATTTGATAGGAAAAGTAGAGGTGATACATTTTAATGAGTTTTTTTTTTTCTTATTTTGTGAGCCAGAGAATCCCCAAACTGGGAGTATATTTGTTTGGCAGAACACTCTTTTTTTATATTAGCTGCCATTTTGACAATTTGAATCCATTTTTTAAAAATAATCGCATGCCTTCATGGTGTATAATCTCATGGTTCATGGATCAGTGATAGTCTACTTAAATCCCTAAAAATAATTTCTGGTGATCTGAACGCTACATATTAATATTTAAATGAATTTTAAATGAATGCATTCTGCATTTCTGGACCACTAGAATTTACTAAATGTGAAATTACCCTTTTTAAAGAGTATTTGCACAATTGCATAAAGTTTATATATGAGATATATATTATATATGACATTTTATAAATTTATGCCAATATGAAATATCTTTGATCTGGTTGTCACACTGCATTTAAATATTTAGTACTGTACTTTCAATTAAATCACTTTGCATTAAATCATACCCAACTTTATTTTCTCTTTTCCAAGAGACCATTTATAATTTTGTGAAATAAACTGTCATTACTATTTCAATTTGATGACAGCAAATCCTAAAACCACCTCTTCTCCCAGCCCTCTAAGCACTGGTCTTCGAAAATACATTTGTTAAAAACAAAAGTAATGCATAGAAACCATGCCTTTGTGTTGTGAAAGGACCATTTAATCCCCATCAGCCCAAGTAGATGACTGCTTACTCTGATAATTCCTTTTAAAACACAACCAGAAGATTTTTGTCATTGTTAAAGAGGAAGAAAGTGGCATCATCCTGTTGGCAGTGTAATTTGCTTTGTCTGGGCATATCTCAGATGCTCAGTGCTAGGTGAAACCAGCTAAATCTGTCTGGACTATCTTTTATGCATCTTTGTTTGAAGCCTTAACAGGAGCCTCCTTGTGGTTTCCCTGTAGCAGCTTCCCTGTGAATTCCCTCAGAGCTGTCACAGCCCCTGCACTGCCACTCAACTGTTTTCTAGGGAACTCTTCCTTTCCCATGTTGGCTCAGTCTCCCTCATTCCGGCCCTGGGTTTGAAAAATTAAGTTTAAAGTCCCAGGGATGATTATTCAATTTGCAGATTAAGCCTGACATTTACCTGTCAGAAACCAGGGCTCTGTCTGTTGAGGTATTTGGAATTTTCTAAAAGAAAACGGAAGAAATGCTCTGTCCGGAGGAGCAGCTGGTGATCTGCTTTCTTCTCATCCTAACTCTTGGCACACGAGTTGTCTACTATTTTCAAGAGTCTGCTTTACCGTAGCAGCAACCAGCTGTTAAAGTATGAAACAGGTTTTTGTGTGGAGGAGCCTAATTTGATATTACACTTTTCATTTATTTTCTCAAATATTTATATTCTTTTCTTGCTTACTTCAGGAAGTGCCAGCATTTGGCATTCAATAGAGGAAGCTGCACTCAAGACAACTTTCAGCATTTAAGACATATAATTTATTTCTATTTTGTATGTACTATAGTCTTGTGCATATGTAGTTGAATACACAGTGGAATATATGTCTCTCTTTGTGGATGTGTGGCCTAAAACTTTGAGTGTCTGATGAAAGAGAGCCGTGTGTATAGGTCAGAAAAAAGAACAGCTCTCAACTCCTGATTAGCGCCTGTGATTTGTTTGCTTTTGTGTTTATCTGGCCTAGTGTGCTATTACTTTGAAACAGGAAGGAGTTTTATCTCCTAGAGGTTCTTCTCTCCTATCCAGTCTAGCATGTCAGAGAACACTTACCTTTGACAGTGCCCTTTCAAAAAGTTTACTTCATCTGCGCTAAATCCAGCTGCTTCAGGAACAATTTCACCAAGATGGACTTTTCCCTTCCAGAATGGAATCAATACTTGGTATTGGGTGGACTGTTTTTACATGGGTCCAAAAAATGCCAGGATGGAAGAATATCTGTAATCCAACCCAGAAGGAAATGAAATGAAAAGTGAACATAACTGTTTTTACCACCCCTTTCTGTTTGCTTATTGTTGGTTGCTTTACTGTGCATAAAGTTGTTTTCAGTGCAATGCTTGTTAAATAAATATTGTGAACTATTTTGTAAATGAAGTGTATTATGTTGAAAGCTGTCAGCAGCTGTCAAAAATAAGCTTTTTCATTGTTGTTGAAGATGAAGTGTGTTAGATGAAACCAAAAAACCAAAAAAAAAGTGATTTCATATATAGCACCTATTTGGATAGAATCTTTCTTTAATATTTCTTTTAGTGTAGCATTTTCAATGCTAAGAAAGAATCTCTGTAATATTTTGTTATAATAATGGCTTTCTAACAAAGAAAATGGTAAAAGTACAAAGTGGAAAGATGTCAAGGTAACTTAGTGAGATTAGCTACGAAGCTTTGGAGAACAGAGAAGGCTCTGCCCACTGGCTGTCTCTCCCTGGACCTCTCTTACAGCCATTGCCTAACTCTGAGGCGCCCTACTACAGCAAGCTGCACCTTAGGTCACTTTTTTGGAATATTTTGACTACAGTGTGTCACAGGCAGAAAAGGAGTTGTTGGAAAATGGACTTAAAAACTGACATGTTTGAATCAGTGCTAGAGGGAACAGATTGTGAATTTTGTTTACAGCATCCAATATTTGGATTTTTTTTTTTGTAAATAAAAAGAAGTTATTTTTTTCTATTGATTTGTGCCTGCTGTCTTGATGTTTGTGCTGGCTAAAGATCTCTGAATCCCAAATCATGTCCATTAGGAAACACAAGGAGACCAATCTTCAGTGACAGTCTCCTTGCAGTATACTAAATGAAAATGTCCAGCTTTCTGCCATCTTATCGCTGACAAATCAATTCACTCCAAAAGAACCTTGCTAATAGGTCCTAAACTTTTTTGTCTGCACATGAAATTACCAGTGTAAAATGATCCAGAAGGCATAGCTGGCTTTCAGTATTGTAAAGACCATGAGTCTGGACTTCAGGGCTCTAGTCGTTCTGAGTAGGCTTTGGTTTTCATGCATAATCCAAGGGCTATGATTCCATCACTGTAGTTTATTATTTGTTTGTGACACTATTGTGTTATTGGAATGTTTTAAGTGAGGAGCGTAGGTTCTGGTAGCCTGAAATTGAAAGGGGATGTTCCAGATAAGTAAGAACGCTCAAAGGACCAAATGTACTACATGTGAGCATGGGTGTGCGTGTGTGTGTGCACCAATGCATGTGCACAATCTGGGTGCTGAGGTGTCGCCCTTTTGGCTAGCAGTGTAATCTTTCATCTCTTCAAATTGCTAGTGGGTATGCTTTAACTATTAATTACAGTTTTTCTTTGTCTAATTTTGGAGACTTTATCAACACTAGTAGTATTAGAATTTGGTATGCTTAGGCTCCTATAGGACATAGTTGTGGTTTTTAAAACATTTAAAGCCTTAGTATTAGTAGAATGCATGCTTGATATTGCTGCTATGACAGAGCCACTCCTGGTATTAAAAGCAAAGTTCCTTCACACATGCATCATAAAAATACAAGGTAGTTATTTGGTTTACTAATGGTATTTGTGTGTCATTCCCTTCTTCCTTTGTTCCAACCTCTTCATTGTTCTACAACCAGTCCTTCACATGTCTTTGGTCATCATATATTTTTTTAAACAAGGGTTGAGTAGGGATAGTATATATTAAACTCTGCCTAGACTTAGATATTACCTGCCATTTCAAGTTGAATTATCAGGTTGTACCCAACTAAGCCTGGAGAAAAGTAATCCACCTTCCTTTCCTTAGGGAATTCATTCTCTAAACATATCGTTTATTTAGTAAGGAAAAAATAAAGTAAAAACTTGTACCCAAAAAGCAAAAACAAAGGAAATTAAAATCATAGTCCTTCAATATAAAATACAATAGGAATTGTTAAGACCATTAAATACTTCTGAACTAAAACTAGGATTTTCTCCTGAGAACCAAGTTTGAAATCAATGACATAAATATCCTTTAGTCAACTGACTAATATATTCCAGCAGGAGAGAGGAGAAAGAAACAGCTTGAGATCAAAGTGGCTTTCACCTAGTGGGACCTAGATCTTGGTTTCCAAGGATATTCTCCAATAAAGGACCCAGGACTCCCAGAGAAAGTGACTGAATCTAAATCTAGGGCTGGAGAAGGAAATATACAGGAAATATACAAGAGGAACCTGGAACTTTTTTTTTTTCTTTTAGTTTTAGAAAGCAAGGACCATGTTAAAAAAAAAAAAGGATAAAACCACAATGATGTGAGGAGGTTATGTCAAAGGGACACAGGACACAACCGTGAAAGCTCCAATGGAAGGGCTGAAGCTGTGGCTTAACCTTTACCGCACTTGACTGGCATGCGCAAGTACACGAGTTCAAACCTCAGCACCCATGTACACAAGTAAGTGTCGGAGCAATGAAAGCTTTGTGAAAAACTCAATAAAAATTGATTCTCTCTGTCTGTCTGTCTCTCATTGTCCTTCTCTCAAAAAACAAACAAACAAACAAACAAAAAAACTCCAATGGACAAAGCTGGACTAACTTGAGCAACAAAATATAACTAGTATTGGATTGTAACCCAAATTATAAAACATCTGTCCACATTGAAATAAATGACAGAATAAATAAATAAAGCAGTGAAGAGAGGGAAGAGACAAGTTTGCAGTGCAGAATCCCAAATAATCTATGTAGATACTGCCCCCTCAAGGAGGTAGAGGTAAACTCCCCAGATGTGAGGTGTGGTCCGTGCACTGGGACTCCTTTCCAAAAAGCACATTACAGAAACAGGGAGAAGAGTCGTACCAAGCGAAGAGACCAACACTGTTCAAGCTGGGTGGTCAAGGTCAACATCAACAGTCATGGTGACAGCTTTATCCTTACTATGATGTGATGAGAACAGCACTTGACACAAACCTCAGCCAAGGGGGATTCTCTAACATCCCACATCACTGCAAGGAGCTTTGAAAAGAAAAACTGAAGGAGATGTGACAATTAAGTATAATGTGGCCTGGCACAGAAAAGGACATCAGGCAAAAACCTAAGGAAATTGGAATGAAGAATTGTTGAAGTAATAATGTTTCAATATAGTTCATTAACTGTGGAAATTGTACCATACTAAAGTAGATGTCAACAGCAGGAGAAACTGGGTGTGCGGTATATAGGTATGGACTCTGCATGATTTTCATGATTTTTCCTGTAAATCCAAAATTATTCTCAAAGAAAACATTTGTTGAAAAATGAAGACTTCCTTAGTATTTCTAGGGAATGACTTCTTTTGTAAAAATAATAGAGAATTTTATTTTTTAATATCTTTGGACTTAAAAGTATTAGGAGATTCCATGAAGGAATGTGATTTATTCAAAACTTTTAGTCTTTAACTTCACGTTTTAGAGAAAAGGAACCAAGTTAAGGAAAGCTGAGTTTCATAGATCATGTTTTGCTGTAGGATAGAAGGAATTAACACTCAAAAGTTGATTGTGAATTCTTTGCAAAGAAGGTGTTTCTAAAATATTGCTTAGTGTCTAATATTTAATGAAGAGTTCCAGAGAATTATTATTTAATATAATTCATAATTTATTTAATATAAACATAATAATTGATCTGTTTACTTATGCTTATCTTTCAGCATAATAGATTTTTTTGAATTGGAGGAAGAATTTCACTTAAAATTACTTTCCCAACTCAAGCACAGGCATTTGTAGTTAAAAACACAGTTTTAAAAAGTAGATATTCTTCATTGTTTTCAAAAGCATTAATTCCAACTCAGCAGTTTGTGAAGCCAGGGTGAGTACCAGCCCTTCTTGCTCAGGGTTGAGAAGCACCCTCATCTTCAGGAATTTACGAGTGTGGGAATAAGTTGTTTCTAGCCTCAATAATGGAAAGTTCCCTCCAGGATCCCCTTCAGAAACTATTGATTTTCCAGCACAGTGTGTACTTATCAGTAATGCCAAGATTTTGTGGCATCATCTGGCCATGTCATTAGAAAACGGCTGAAACCCTATTCTTTTAGTATTTCTTCTTTTAGCAAAATTTAGCATAACGAACTTCACCAGGCACTGTGGATAAGGCTGTTCTATGAATTAATCCAGAGTTATGTATGCACTGTGTTTTCTATATTTTTTTTTTAAAAAAGATGAAGGAGATCACAGTTTATATGTTTTTCATTTTGATTGGGGAGAAGTAAATTATCAAAATAGTTTAATAACATTATGGAGTCCAATCATCAGAGAAAAGAAGATAAATTCAATCAGGTTCAAGGTGTTAATGTTGAATTAAGGGGGAAAAAGGTACCATGTATTTAATATAAATTGATTTCAGATGAATAGTAATTTTAAAAAGTATATATCATGCAATATTTGGTATATATTTTTACTAAATCTTATTTATATTTATCTGAAAGTCAAATTAAACAGGAGTCCTGATTTAAGTTTACTAGGCAACCTTAAAGCATATTTAGACTCACAAAATATGTTACAAAAGAGCATTTCATAATTTGTTAATATCTCACTTTTAGATATCATTTAATAGTTCATTGACTTAGAATACCCATAACAGCAATCCTTCAAAATATGGTTCATTTTTTAAATATTCACCTTTTATGTGTTTAGTTCTGTGCCAAGTCCTGAGATGGAACTAAAGAAGCACAAAGCAAGTTTGTACCCTTTGACCAGCTTGCCTTTCACATAAAATGAATAGGTTTTGGAGACCTAATGTATAACCTAGTGGCTATAGTTAATGTATTTATATTTAAAATTTGCTAAGGGGATAGATCTTAAGTATTCTCACCATACTCCCATATACATACAAAACAAAGTGAGGTGGTAGACATGTTAATTAAGATTGATTGTGGTAATCATTCTACAATTTATACATATGCCAAAATATCACTGTGTACTTTTACTCCTTGAATATATGCAATTTTTATTTGTCAATTTTACCTCAGTAAAGCTGGGGGTAGGGAGTAGGAAAAAGAAGTGAAAGATCTGGTCTGTTGCCCTGTGGAAGGTTAGGTTCCACTCGCATGTAGGACTTGCTTGCTGAAAATTAATTTTTCTAGCTACCTTGGGGTTAATTACTCACCAGGTTTAGCTCTGCAGGGGGCACAATAAAGAACCTTGTGGACTAATGGAGAAGCAGCATGAAGGTAATAACCCTTGAAATGTGCCTCCTTAGGAGCTCACAGAAGTAGAGCTCCCCACAGTTAGCCCCTATTTAAAAAGGTCTATGCTATTTGCTGGGTTTGTAGCAAAAGATAAGGTTGGATTTTGGGACATTCTGGTTGACGGAGCAAAAAGTCTCAGAGTTTCTGGACACTTGCATTTTCCTTTTAATACTGCTGCAGATATCTTTAGGACTTAACTAGAATGCACCTTGGAATTTTATTGCCTTATAACCCTGTTTGCTGCAGCACATTAAATTCCCTTGAATGTTTCTTACGTAACCTCTTCTGGTTAACTGTCATCTTGAAGTTAATACAATTTCGTCTTTGCTGCCTATTCCACCGCCGTAAAAGTTCTTTTTTCAGATGCTTTACATGCCCTGAATCCACCCAGAACCTAACCCCACTCCCAATTTGTGCAAAACCAGCTGTGCTTTTAGTCTGGGTATTTTTCTGGGCAGGTTGGAGACCCTACTAAATTAGAATATTTATCTGTCACTCTGGTCATTTTTGTACTCACTTGTACTGCATTGTAGGAGAAATTCACAGCTTTCACCATCATCAGAACATGAAGTCTTTAATTTCTTATGCCATTGACTTGAATCTGCGTGAAGATTTATAGTTACACAGAAAGTGACCTGTTTTCTCTAGCAGCTGTGATTGAAAAGTGACACAGGCATACCTACAAAAAAGCACAAAGCAACAGCGTAACTAAGATATTGGCCAAATCAATATGAGCGTGGCCAAGCTCCTTCCCACTTCACACTGGTTGTTCTGCCTGCTTAGAAAGCTCTTCCTCCAGATCTTTGCAACTCTTGATCTCCAACTTTACCTTACTTTTTTGTTAGTTATAAAATATTACTTTCTCAGAGATGTTTTCCCCCCATTCTACTTAAAATAGTGTTGCCTCCAACATTTCACTAAATAGGAAGTCCTTGTCCTGAGATTACAAATACAAGTTGTTATTACCCTTCTCACTCCCTACAATTGCTTTATAAATTAATGTCTTTGTTTATAATTTATTTGTCACCGTAGAATGAAACTCCATGAAGACAACAACTGTATCTTGTTCCTTAATGTTTGAAATAGCCTCAGTTACATAGTGCTTGTTTGGGTGAATTAATAAATGAATGGATGCTTTTTAGTTCCTAATGAGGGGCAAAATGGAAGATTTAATTAGTAAGGTGTTAATGAAGATGTTAAAAGGGTGAAAAAATATCAGGATCAGTGACACACATGAGAAGGATTTCAGAGATTGCTTGCTCATTGAGAGCAGAGAATTCAGGCAGAGAAACTCCCATCTTATCCAACTCAGAGAACTGAACAGTAGGAAAGAGATGTTCTCAGCAGCAATGTTTAGGGAAGCAACATTCAAAAGAAAGAGCTATTGTCTCTTCTTGAGCTTGAGAACTTGACAGTGGACCCGCCTGTGCTGATCACATCTGTGGTAGCATGGTGCTCAGGGACAAGAGGAACAGGAGGCACATCTTCCTGCTCCCATGGGTCTTCCAGTACTGTTCCAAACTGAACCTGGCAGCCTGATAAATTGAGAAGTGCAGTTGTCCTGGGTAGGGACTCTCTCTATCTCACTTTAATCATCTGCTATCTACATCACTCAGAACTAGGGAATCCCTGAGAGAAATTTTCAGGAGAAAAGACAAAGGTTGGTTGGTCCTGTTTTGAGAAATGGTTGAAGCTATTAGGCAGGAAATGCTCTGTGCTATTTGAGAAAGACAAATGTAGAAAGGTCAATCTGTCCTGCAACACTTCTAAAAAGCAACGGTCAGCATTTTCTCTGGCATCTATAGCTGGCCAAGCTGTATGGGGCAGTCGGTCTTGCCCTGGGGCATTACATCTGTCATGATTATTTATTGTTAGTTTTTAGGAGTGACCCCATTGCAGAATGCTGCCTCAACAGACCTTGTGCCTGCCACATTATTGCACGTGGTCAAAGTAAAGCTCCTGATTTTAAGTTCCATTTTAAAATTACTGAATGAGTTAGATATCTGGCACAGCAAGGATTCTAAGCTTCATAGATAAGCAACATCTACAAAAACACATGTAAAAATTAGTCTCAAGCTTTAATTCTTGCTACCAAGTTTATTAAAACCAGGGTAAATTATGGAATCTGTTTTTGTTTTTATTATTTATTTATTTGCTATTATGTATTGAATCCAGACTAGGTGTGCCTAACTACTGAACCACATCCACAGCCCTTTTGAATTTTTTTATTTTGAGACAGGGTCTTGCTAAGTTGCTTATGGCCTTGCTAAGTTGCTGAGGCTGGCTTTGAACTTTTGATATTCTGTACCACAGCTTCCCCAGAGGCTGGGATTACAGTCCTGCGCCACCATGCCTCGTTGAATTTTTTGAATCTTGTCCAGTTCCAGCCTAGTTAACGGATGGTGATTCTCATGAGAAGGGAGCTGTGGAGGGAGATTGAACAAGAAAAGTGAAACAGTGTGACATAGTCCACAAAATGTACTGAATAGTTTGATCGAAGTTCCCATCATGAAGAAAGCCAATTTTGAGCTTCTAAAAGGTTTCAAGAGCCACTTGAGGAAATCTACAAAGGAGGAGGATGTAATATATCTACTTATCATTTTATAAAACACTCTCTCTTTATTATTTTTGCTCAAGTAAGAGCACAACAGAATTCTGACTCCATGAGAACTTAGTTTAAAAAAAAAATTCAGGCCACCTTGAGGACAGGGAAAAGGACCAGACTTTTGCTGAGTTTTTATTTGGGGGCAGTATGCTTAACACTTTACACCATCCTTGTGTGTTTATTTACTTTAACAACAATACCTCTGGCATGTTATCACTGTGAAATGTATCTTCAGTGTAGTCAAGAGAATTTTATAAGTGCATTAATTCTGTGGTATCAAAACTTTTATGTAATATCTGACCAAAACAATATTCTCATAAACCATTAATCACTTTCATTGTATATAATTTTTTAGTGTTTATATTTTTTCAAAGAAAATGAACATAGTGCACACATGTCAAGTGTTTTTCATTTGCCTTTGTATTAGCACTTAAGATATATATTTTTATTTCAAGATAGTATTAAAAGTATTTTAGTATAATGGCAACAAAAATATAATTTAATAATTACAAAAGAACTAATTTGGAATCCATAATTAAGTTATTCTCATGCTTACATGTGTGATTCTGAAGTAAATACTTCTATGCAGGTTTGCTCTAAGCCTTATAGGTTTGGTTTAAACACACACACACACACTTTTATTTGTGGAAGACTTTATAAGTTATAAGCCATATATTTTGTTTTGGAAGAGCTCAAAAGTCAAACAACTGTAAAAGTGGAAGTACTCAAATAAGTCCACAAGGCAGACAGAACAAAATTAAATTAACTGGGGTACATAGGACTGCTCTATAGCCATCAAAAATGTGATATTCTGCAGCAGCAAACTGACTACTTCTGAATTGGGCTGCTAGTTTCTTTAGACACACTTTCATCATACGGGTTGAAAAAGGTGGATATTTTAACCCTATGAAGTACATTTAGGTGGCATTATTCTTTTTTTTTTTTTTACCTTTCCTAAATGACCAAATTAGTGACCTAGTCACTAATTTGTTCATTAGGCAAATCAGATCTGCAAGAAAGGAAGACAAAATTCAAAAGGCCATTTTATCAACCAAACTCACTTAAATGACTTATTGTCAACATGAACATGTGACCTCAGTGTGAAAGCCAGTATCTCTCTAGGGCCTAGACTTTGCCAAGAATTCCCATTACATGGAGCACATTGAGAGTCATTGCTCTGACCACAGAAGCTTGGGCTGCCACATGCATATGTGTGTAAGGAGAACAGGCATTCTAGTGTCTCCTTTTTTCTTCAACTTGTGTAATCCATGATCAACAATTTGCATAAAACTTATCATTCCAGTAGGGACAAGCAGAACCTCCTTAACTTTTTGATAAGCTTGGATCTCTGATTTTCACTAAATGAACAAAAGAAACGTCTGTGCTGGTTGACATCCTGACTGCTTGAAGACCCTTCTTTGATTATGTGGTAGCTTTCAGCTCTTTGAAAACCATATTTTGTGTGGCTGATGCTGGTGTCTCCCTGGACACACTGCCCCATCCTCTTGAGTCACCAAACAGCATAGTGGTAGTTATCATTTACCTCTGTGACTGAATAGGAAATGAAGGCTAAAATGGATGACTTGACCTCTCCAGATGCAAAGAAGAGGAAAGACTCCAGAGTAAATGTTGAACTACACATTTTTGCTGTACTGCTCTGGCCTTGTCAACCTCTCCCTCTCTCATCTTTGGCGATGGATTGTTGATGTTGCTGTTTCTTACCATCCTCATACTTACGAACAGGAGATAGTGCAGATCCTAAAAAAAAGATGGGACTGGTAGCTCCTGATGGCAGGCTTTCTATATAATGTATAACACAAATAGTACCTGTTTATAGTAATTTTTCCATTTAATCATCATTATAATCCTGAGAGTTAGATTTATAAAAAAGAATTATGGGGCTGGAGTGGTGACTCAGAGGTTGAGGAGCTTGCCCAGCATGTGGGTGGATGCAAGTTTGAACCCCAGCACCATGTACCTAACTAAATGTCTGAGCAATGAAAGCCACATGAAAAACTAAATAAAATTGATTTTCTCTTTCCCTCTCTCTCTCACTGCCCCTCTCTATTAAAATAATAAAATAAAAATAAAAAAGGAATTATGATAATCTCAACTTGAAGGTAGGAAAAGTGAGTCCTGTAGAGTCTGAGCTTATATCTAAGACATAAAAGGCTTTCTAATTTTCTGTGAATAAACAGTCTATGTCTATCTGAAACACAAGAAAAATGGTGTCTTCAACAACCCATCTCCTATCACTCATCTCTCTAAAAGGCAGGTGTGTCATCACAGAACAGCACGTAGAATGTTCAGAAGAGCATTGCAGCTTTTCTTGCATGATGAGATCATGTAAATTGCCTATTGTGAGTAAATTACCTTACAAAAAATAAGCATGATTTAAATTTTTCAGTTGGCATTCAAAATTCAACAAACTACTTCAGTGTTGTCAACGATGTTTTCAGTTAGTCATATTATAGGGAATGGGTCACTTCAACTTTGAAAAGTGATCAATTAGCCTAGCCTACATCACTACTACCAACAATGCCCGTTACCCAGCTGGCTGCTTTTGAATCTTTTTTTCTTTTCGATTTTTTCTAAAGAAAATATCTGAAGGGAAAGGTAAAGAGTGTAATGAGACATACTCACCTCTTACAAAATTCTGAATGAATTTCTATAACTCCTAAAATGTTCATTAGTCTTCTTGTGCTGTGTGCTTATCACACCTGTTCAGTTTGCTGCCCCAAATAAGTTCCTGGGCATTTTTCTCCTAGTTTGTGAGCTTTTGCTTAATGATGTCATAAGCATTTTTCAGTACACAATGTCAACAAGATTCTTCGTCACTTGGTAGATAGTTCATGGTCTTTGAAGGGCTGAGGCAGGGGACTGGATATATGGACCAGGTTTGTAGTTTTGTACTGTATCTATATTAGGTGCTGTGCTTCTAAATGGTACCTAAGGAAGCATGCACGCCAATGTGCCCATTCTTGGTTATTTTTATTTAATCAGCCTTGAGTAAGGCAAGAACATCTATAATTTTTATAAAGCATGTCTGAAGCACAGCTCCACTTAGGACCATTGCATCAACAGGTGCTGACAGTGCCAAGTTTGTTGCCCTTTTCCTGGGACCTCTAGAAAGCAGAACCTGAAGCAATGACTATGATTCTAATGAGTTGTTTTCCAGATGCAATCATAGAACGTTGAGATAAGGAACACATGTAATTCATTGCAACACAGTGTGTTAGTGTGATGGCTACTGCGTTATAAGATGCCCTAAAACATTATGACAGGTGATTCAGTAGGCTTGTCCAAGAAGCAAGAAGGGATTTTCCAGAAGGCTTGCAAAGAAGCACTTATCTTAGAGGATATACAGGGGAGAGAAAGAAAAGGGAATGATCTTCAAGTTTTGTTTTTGCCTCCCTTTCTCCATGGCAAACTACTTCTCCCATATTTTCAGTTGCTTCCTCTGTCCCATTTATGGCTATGCAAGTAAACATATTTCATATCTTATGGGGTATGCTTCATTCAGATCCAAAGATGGAGTCACTCTGATATTCAATGGGGTGCTGACTAAGAAGGACAGAGAAGATGGTTCAGGTTTGTGTCCTACAATGTGAAACGGTTACAGAAGATAGAAGAGAGATTATTGAGGGATTATTTCTACTGCCAAGAAGATAAAGTGGTTATTTAAAGAGGGTATAGAAAATTTGGAGGATGACAGAAACAACACAGGATGTATTGGGGAAAGAGTTAGTGTTGAATATTCTTTGGCATCCAATATCTTTCCCTACCTTTCTATCTTCTCTTTATCCAGATTTGGGAGGCAAAGAACTATGTTCACAAGACTTCCCTTAATTGGGTTCTGCTGCAATTCCGATTTGTCCAATAGGAAGCACTTGTATAACGGAAGAAAGAAGCCCATTTTTAATAATACTGTCTGGCCACTAGGCAAGTACCTGTAGATGTATATATGGGTGAAAGCAGTAGCTTTTGGGTCTCTGAATTGTAGCAATGATGGTGTGATTTTACAACCAAGAGTACAGTAGGGCCCTCTCACAGTCCCCTGTTCAGCTATTCCAAATGTTTTCCAAGTACCTTCCTTTTTCCCTTGAACCCTCTAGGATTGAAATATCTGGAGAAGTTTGTGTTTTTTGCAATATGGTCAGACAGAGACACTGAAAACAAAGTGGATCTTGTGGGAGCCTCATGCTCTTCTCTGCATCTCAATCCATCATTGGTCCAGGAATGGGAATGGTCAGCAACAACAGGACCATATGATAGAAACAGCCTCTATTTGGGGTCAAGCTTTCATATTTGATTCCTGGTACCACCATCTACTACTTACTTAACCCCAGACAAAGACTTACTCTCTTTGGATCTGTGTTTCCTCAGCCTATAAAGTCAACTGTTACCTGCTCTGTTGCCCAGGATGGTCTTGAACTCCTGAGCTCAAAGAATCTTCCATTCACAGCCTCCTGAGTAGCAGGGACTACTGGATTGTCTTGCTGCACCTGAATAGATATGAAAACATAAAAGAATCAGTACATGAAGCAATGCGTGTCATATATTATCATCTGGTCTTGAATGAAGCAGCTCAAGCAGTTCCAGAGGCAAGTGCAATTTACTCACCACTATATCACCAACTTCTAAAGCAGGCCTTCACATTTAGTATGCTCAGGAAACATTTACAGAATGGATGAATTAATGACAACTATCTCACAGCATATATTCAAACTATGAATTGCAGATGGGGCAATAAGAGTAGACCAATGGGAGTTTCACTCATGAGTAGCCAACACTGCTCTCTCAGAGTGGTGCAAAATATTGAAGGGACTCATTGATCAACTTCTGGCCCCTTCTGGTTGGTGATTTTACCAAGAATCTGGGAGTGTTCAGTGTATCTTTTCCAATAAATGCTTGAAGCACTCCTCAACATGTAAAGTTTTCTGGCCACATCTTTTCAGAGAAAGAGAAATGAGATTGTTAGTCGCCTTTGGAGAACTATGAATGTATATCTCTATTCTACTGTCTCATGAAGTGGCACTGTGCCAAAGGTTTTGATTTTCTAGGTATCAGAATCTCTGGTAGAGTTTATCATAGAAGCTTTTGTCCTCACACTATATTCCTAGGAAGTTCTGTAGGTGATTTTGAGGCATTTAGAAGTTTGGGAGCCAGTTACATGATAGCTTTTAAACATGTTATCTAATGGGAAAATATTTTTATATGATCACAATGCAGTATTTTATAAAAACTTCATTAAACCATTTTGATGCTTACGACCCCAAAAGATTATTTTCTATTAACATATAGTCTATCCTATCCTATCCTATTTTATTCTATTCAATTATTATAAATTGCTGGCTGTGATCCACCAAATTGATTCCTCAAATACCTTGTGTCACCAATAACAATTTGAAAAATATTAATGTAAAATATATCCCAGCATTGAAAAAGATGACTTTTAATAATGTTACTACTTTATATTTTTATATTAAGCAATATGTTACACACATTTTTTTATTTGCACTGCCCCAGATATTTACCACGTCTTCTTACTCCAAAGTACACTCATGTTCCTATTATGCATTGTGAGTAGTTTTGGTACAGCCTTTGTCACTAGCAAGCTAGTCACTTTCATAAGTAATTCTGTTTCTCTGCACTTCATTTATTGTATTAAAAGTAGCTTGAGCGTGGGCTGGAGTACAGGAGTGGAGGATTGGGACTGGGATTGAGATTGGGCTAGTTTTGTGTTTTAATCTTGACTGAAAGAATACCATTTATAGGCTAAGCACATTTAAAAAATCTATTTTTGTAAATTTAAAATTCAATTCTTTCTACTATAACAAAAACAAAAGTCAGTAGCTAATATTTACAGAACACTCATTCCTGGTCAGACATGGTGTTTAGAGCATTTCATAATTGATTTAATCACTCTAACAACCTTATTAGTTAAACGCCAATATAATCCCCACTTACAGCAATGAAGACAGAGGCTAAAAGAGTTAAGTATTTGCCTAAAGATACACAGCCAAGAGGAAGGGGACAGCTAGCTCAATCCAGAAGATTTAATCACCAAACCACAGGGTCTTTAAAATGTGGTGCTCATCCCCAGGCCACACACTTTAATTCTGGAAAGCAACACTGACTGTGAGTAACTGGGATAGGTTTATTATAAAGATGCATCTGAACTTATAAAAAAATAATAATGCTTCATGAATTGCTTTCTTTTAGCTGGCATGTGTAATAAGTTACCTGCATTGGTGACATCAGAGTTGAGAAATCTTTTTGCTAAAATTTCTAAGACCTCCTTCCATTCTAAATGTTGCTGATGTTTGTGAAATTGATATTTATAAATATTGTATAAATTACATGCTTGCTCCAATTTTGGCGTTTTAAATCTGTCCCTGAATAGTAGGCTGTCTAATCACCAAGAACTTCAGAGCTATTACCTGAACAATTCACATACTGACTTCAGAAGTTTTCACAGTTGAACTGCCATGGTAATTCTTTCAGAACAAGGAGAAAATATTAGAATTTCTAACTTTATTTTATCCTACTAAAAATTTGGATTTGTACATGATATAATTATGTAGTCATATGTGTATTACATTAATAAGCAAACACATTTATTGTGGATGTGTAATCAAAAAAGTATGAAGTTTACTGATTTAGCCATTTTCTACGCAAAGCTTGAAGACTTTTATGGGTAGAGATAAGGTCTGTGTTTCTCTATACAAATTATACTTCAAATCAGTAGTTGAAAATAACATTAATGTTTAATTTTCTCATACATCTGCAATTTGGCAGGGCTAAGCAAGCACAATTTATTTCTGCTCTATCAATGGTTTCACCCCTGGACCAGTGTCTATGGGCTCCTTACTTAGAGGACTGGTGGTAATGCTGATGTTGTCTGGAAAAATTCAAACACTTGGAGACAAAAAAAGGGGAGGGCATATCTGATTATCTGCCTTTCTCTCTAGGGTCTATCCACATGCTTTCTCCAGCATGGCAGCTTCAGAGCAGTGGGACTTCTTACACGGCAGGTAAGAGTCCTGAAGTTGCATGTCCCAAGGGAGAGGGACGCGTGGAATCCCAATGACCTTTTCATATCTGGCCTCAGAAGTTGCACATGATCATTTCAGACACATCTTTTTCTTTAGAAGTAAACTACACTGTGAATAAGTCTTGTTGATAAAAAGTATGTCAAAGAATTTGCTAGTAATTACCAACACGTACATACCTGGCTTAAAGTGTCCCTAGTTGGGAGGAGTGAAAGGCTAGTGATGTAAGGGAGTCATTTGACAAAATGGACACTAAGTGTGGGGTGGAAGTGAATCTGAGAAACAGCTGGACTGGATCATCTGCAGACTGAGCTAGTTTCCCACCTCCTTTCCTTTTCTTTCTCCCACTGCATTTCGCGGTAAGAATAGACAAAACATTAACTAATAGACTAAGTGGCACCCTGCTAAAAGTAGGGAGAAGTTACTGGATTCTTCTTCCTACTCAGGACTGAGAACAAGAGGTCACATCAGTAGTATTTATGTGTGCTGGCAGAAGACATATATACCTTTCAACAAAAAGTCATATTAATAATAGATATGTGTTCTAATAAAAACATTTACTTTCTCTACTCTTAATTGCTCTTAAAGGACATTAAAAATTGGTTTCTTTGTACCTTCCCAAACACTTCAGATAAGACAAGTAAATTTACCAAATCTATTTTAGGTGAAACACTCTACAAGGAGTGAAATTATTCACTCTTGGTAACTAACCTCTTTCGGTGAGGGTGGTAGAGCTACATGTTTCAACTTATGTAGTATTTATTTAAGTCATGATTTTAAGAGTAGATCTATTCCTGAATATGGTCTAAAAGACAAAGAACAGCCTTCTTTGACATTTGATCAAGTAAGTTAAAACTGATAGGCCAGAAAAGAATGAAAAATACTTAGAAATTGTTCAGAGAAAAGACTCAAAGATGATAAAGGGTTGAAAAATAAGCTGCAAAGGAAGTGTAATTTATTGAGATTACTCCACTTTGACATAGCAGAGATTGAGCAGATGACTCTATCCATCTTCTGGGCTAGAACCTGCCACCATACACTACAACACTGAAGTTGCAGCAAAGGCAGTTTGGAAAGGCTTTGATTTAATCCTTTACACTGTCACTAAGTTTAAATTTCATTAAATATGCTTTGTGTATTCTAATACTTTGAAAATGGAAATCTATAGAGTCCTTTTTCTGAGACCATATCAGAAAATAGAGTTTCTGTATTTTGAACTCTTAAATGAAAAAAAAAAATGCCTTGATGTTCATCTCTATTTAGCTGAATCAGGGAAATACTGTGTAAAAATCAAAATTTATAAAACGATATTACAACAGTCTCAAGACTGGTTGTTAAGTAATTTTCTGTCATGGTTGACAGTTGGTTTTTCTTTTCTGTAGCATGATTA
>PVKS010014849.1:0-47381 GCA_004027875.1 Aplodontia rufa | reverse complement strand
ATTGCTGGATTTATAAGCCTTCCTGGGTATATTTGGGCTTCTGTTTCAGGTATTTTCTGTAATGAAAACTGTAATCACCATTTTTATATCATACTGATTAAAATCTGAATAAATCCTATTTGCATACATATATCTACCACTTCTCCATTCCAAAAACAGCGCACAAAGCCCTGACTACTGTGTACATCCACACAGTGCCCCCCTGGGATATCTAGGTTCACTAAGACCCTGTGTCCCCAGCAAGGCTGTAATAAGGCTGCATCTGTGATTTTGGGGTTTATGACTGCACTGTAAAGTTGTATACTGATGAAACTCAGCACAAAAGCTCAGCCTGGGAGTTGATTGTTTGCCAGGTCTGGGAGGAGTGGCAGGATTGATTTGGTTGTTTACGATTTGCTGCACTGTGCCTCTGATTTTGGTGGCATTTGAATTAAGATGTTTTATGGACTGGTGATCATGGGAAGCCAGCATTGTCACCAATGTCTTTGTGGACCTCCCTCAGACTATAAATACTACAGTAACTCACAGTACAGCACTGCTCACATTACATGAAGGGGGCAGCTCTGCAGAGGGATGCAATTAAAGTGGGAAGGAGTAATTCTAATTAGGCAGAAGTGGTCACATTTCATCAAGGTGTGACGCGGCAAATTCCTTAGTAGCCTGTATATTCCTGCCAAATACACACTGAGGCATGCTCCCTCAAACTGCTCGGGGATGTTTAATTGGAGAATCAACAGGAGTTGTCAGAGAAGTTTAGATCCAGCTCTCAAAAACTCTGCTGTTCACATTTGATGTAGATGTAGCTACGGAGCTGATGGCCAGGGGGACTTCACTGAAAATCCTGCCTCCTTGTTTCTTCTGGTGTCACCTTCCTTTCTGCAGGAGGGTTTGCTGTCCTGAGACCTGTGGCTGTGGTAAAGGGTAGAATAGAAGTGAACTCTTGCGACAGCCAATTTATGACCAAAGATTGTCACCCTGGATACAAGCTAGAATGTTGTTGTAGGGCATCGTGTGAACAAGCAGAGACTCCTGGGATTGTCTTCAATGGGTCACACCATCCTGTAGGCTGGAGCTCTTTAGAAAGACCTCATGAATGTGGTTGTATGGCATCATGTGAACAAGCAGAAACTCGGATTCTCTTCAATAGTGCAGGCCATCCTGCAGGCTGGAGCTCTGGAGAAGGACCCAGTGAGTGTGGTTGTAGTGTGTCATTTGACTCCTGGGGTTCTCCTTCATGGTGCAGGCCATCCTGCAGGCTGGAGCTCTGGAGAAGCACCCAGTGAGTGTGGTTATAGGGTGTCATGTGAACAAGTAGAGACTCCTGGGGTTCTCCTTCATGATGCAGGCCTTCCTGCACGCTAGAGCTCTGGAGAAGACCCAGTGAATATAGTTATAGGGTGTCATGTGAACAAGCAGGGACTCCTGGGGTTGTCTTCAATGGTTCACACCATCCTGTAGGCTGGAGCTCTTTAGAAAGACCTCATGAATGTGGTTGTATGGCATCATGTGAACAAGCAGAAACTCGGGTTCTCTTCAATGGTGCATGCCATCCTGGAGGCTAGAGCTCTGGAGAAAGACTGAGCAGTGATCACATTTGCTTCCTGCTGCTTTTTCTATGTCTGCACTTTGACAAATTGCTTCATGCCTTTGTGTTTCCATTTTTCTTTCTATAACATGCACCAATGATTGCTATAATATCCAAACTGGAGGCTCCACAAAGCAGGGTACCTGGACATGGTGGCCACCGTTCCATCTGGTTGCAGTGACCTGAGTGAAATATCATTTCAGTTTGCTTTTTGTTCTTTAGTTTACTCACTTATTTATGCACTTCTCAGTTGCTCCCACTGAGCCACACATAGTAGGCAGACTTTTCAGACTGGTAAATGGATCATGAATTCTGACAGATGATAGAAAGTAGCAAGGAAGGGAAGGAGATGGAAATTGACCTTGGGGAGGTGGTTATAAATTCATTTGGAGGTCCAGGGTATGCTTCCAGGGGAGGCCTCCATGCAGGTGCTGTCCCCCTGATGGGTGTTGGCTCAGGAGAGGGCATTCTGCACCAGAGCACCAGCAGGGCCCAGGCTGTGCTATAGAAGAGCTTGAAAGGCCAACTGCAGGGACCATGAGGAAGGTGGGGTGGAGTGACCAAGAGCTTGGGTATGGAAGAAGACAGGTGGGCTGGTGTCCAGGAGAGGAGACTCCTTTCCACACACAGGGGGGAGCCTGTGGAGAGGTATGCATTGAGGGGTCCAGGTCTAGAGGGGGCTTCCAGGGGCCTGTGCACAGTGGCCTGAGAAGCCCTGGTGTCTCCTGAGCCTCCTCGATGATCATGTGCCCAGCACATGGGCTGAGACTCTGTTACCCCACTGTGGTCTGTGATACACCAGGATCTGGAAACATATCAGGGAGGAGAGAGCGAGAACTCAGCGGGATGAACATCTTTGTATAGAGTGCCAGTTCCAGACACACCATCATCCATGACCTCCCCAGCAGAGCCTGCCCACTTCCGGAAAAACTCTACCTTATTTTGTCCCACCTTCCCTGCTCAGAATCACCACTTCAGGTATTTTTAAAATCTAAAATTCAAAGACATGTGCCAGATCAGCACAGTTTGCTGATTTTTTCTATAGGTAGAAAGTATTTTTAGTTGCATTACAACACTGCATTACTAAATGACCTTCAGAACTTATGAATCAGAATGAAAGTGGGATTCAAACCCTCATTAGAACTTCTTGGTTTGTACCAGGTTGTTCCTGCTTATTTTGTTCATCTCGCCATTTTGCTCATTTCACACTGGTCTGTACTTCCAGAGAAGGAATTACAGAAATGGAACAGAGAGTTTTCTCTTGTTGCACTCTATGTGTTGCTGAATTATTAAATAATAATACAATTGTAAGTACTTACACAGTGCACTATTGAAGGACTTCTAATTTGCAATTCCACCCCCAGAGAAGACTGAAAATGCATTCTCTATAAAGTTTCCAAAGTAACACTGGCTAGTCTGCCTCTAGAGTTCCATCCCCATTGTGCTAGGGTTTTCCACTTATTAGTTATTGAAAGAGTTGAGCACACATCTGGGAAGTAGGAGGTGGCTTCTCTTGGCTTGAGTTTCAAGCTAGGTAAGGCAACTCAGCTTGAACAGATGCCTGTAAATTTGGAAGGACATTCCTCCCACCTGTCCTTCACCTACCTGACCCAGGGAAGTCCCCTTACCTGTCCTTCATCTACTTGGCCTAGGGAAGGCCTCCCACCTATCCTTCATCTACCTGATCCAGATATAGTCTCCCCACCTGTCCTTCACCTACCTGATACATTTTCTTTATTGCATGATCTCCTGAATGCAGGGACATCTTCCTGCATGATTAAACACTGCTAGTATGTCAGCCAGTAGATATCAAATTTTGACATTTGTATAAGAATTGTTCCTAAATCATATAGTATTTTATATGCAACTTTATTTCTTTACCATGCTTCTTTTGCCTTTTTTATTGATAAATTCATTTGTTGAACAATCATACAAGTTTTTAATGAAATAATATAATCTGTATATAGATTCTGAAGATTAAATTTACCCCCAAGAGTGCCCCCCCAATTACCCACCCTTATCCCTCCCCTCCCCTTCGCATAACATCTCTAAAAATGTATTAGGTTGTATAACATTACAATTTATATGGATTTAACACATGATAATAGACCTCCTTTCTCAATGGTCAGGGTTTAGCTCCAGCCTCCACAGATGAGTGAAGACATTCAACCCTTGGTTCTCTGGGTTATGCTGATTTCAGTCAGCATAATTTCTTCCATAGCCATCCATTTACCTTCAAAGGCTGCAATATCATTGTTTCTAATTGCTGTGTAAAATTCCCTGGTATATATGCACCACGGTTTTTGGATACATTCATCCAGTGAGGGGCATCTGGGTTGTTTCTATAATTTAGCAATTGTAAAGTGAGCTGCTATGAACATAGATATTGCTGTGTCACTGTTTTGAGGTGCGAGGGATGGGTTTCATGGCCTTGTGCATACTAGGCAAGCACCTTGCCACTGAGCCCCACCCCAGACCCTGTACTATTTTAATTGTAACTGCCAGAATCATGTGGGGCTGGATTTCCATTTGCCAACAGGAAGGCGGAAGACCTGGATAATTTGTAGCGAATAAGAGATAAAGTGTATTGTACAAGGCAGCTGTAGCAAGTTTCCTTGATCAGCCCATGTGGCCTCAACACTGGGTTCCGGAGATTCAATACAGAAACTGGGATTTAAGCTTCTTTGGAAACTCTTTGTTAGCAAAAATCAACAGACCCTGAGTAAGGCCCTGGAGAAGGTCCATGCCCCTGAGTGGTCACTCAGTGTTTTCCTTGGCATCTGACATTCTTCTGTTGCCAGCATTGCTTGCTGGCCTCCCTGGCATTCTGAGTGTGCATTCCCTGTGTGGGAGGCAGGTCCTGGTGTCCAGGCCTGGGCATTCCCTCCCCTTGCAGGTGGCAGGGCTGCACCAGAGCTCGGATGCAGCAATGGACGTCACTTGAGAAGTTGGGCCACAGAAACTGTGCCCTCCACCTTGCTTTCTGTGCCCACTGGCTGTAAGGAAGCAAACCACCAGACTAGAAAGGTACAGAACGGAGCATGAGGCCCCAAGGGCTCCCTCTGCCCACAGCAAGTGCAAAGCCAGGGCCTGGGCAGGCAACTCCAAGGTCTGCATCCTGCTGACAACCACAGGAGGGAGCAGATTCGTCCCCATGAAGCACAGCTGGAGAAGAGGCACAGCCCGGGGGATGAAGGACCTAGCTAAATCAGGCACAGACCCCTGAGTGGCACACTGCATTGTTTGAAGCTGTCCTTCAGTGGCAGTAGATAAGATGAATTTGTGACTGAGAGATGGTGTTTTGGCTGGAATATAGAGGAGTTTTGCTGAGAATTCTATCAAGGTATGGACTTCTCTGTCCCTGTGCCTGGAGGGGTAATGGTTGACATCAGAGACAGGTGACTGAAGTGAATGGGAGTCTATCTTTGTGAGTCTGACATGTTGCTTACATGGCAGCTGATGGTTCTGAAGCACCGTCACACACAGAGCGACATTTTGGTCAGAGATGGAGCACATTTACAACTGTGGTCCCATCAGATTAGAGTTAGAAATCCCAATCACCCAGTGACATTGAGGCCACAGAAGGGCCATAGCACAGCACAAGTCAAGTGTGGGGTTCTGCTGCAGTCAACACACCTGCCAGGTGCCAGTCAATGAAGGCACAGCACACACTCAGGTGGGGCATTGGGCGCTTGTTGAGTCAGTGAAGGCACAGTGCACAGCTCAGGCAGGGCACTGGGGTCAGTACAATATGTGTATATTGTACTGCGGATCGAACCGAGGGCTGCTGAGTCAGTGAAGGCACAGTGCACAGCTCAGGGGTTACCCCTGAGTCTTTCTGAGTCAGTGAAGGTGCAGTGCACAGCTCCTGGGTTGCCCTGGGGTCTTGCTGAGTCAGTGAAGGCACAGCACACAGCTCATGGTTTGCCCTGGGGTCTTGCTGAGTCAGTGAAGGCACAGCACACAGCTCAGGCGGGGCGCCGGGGTCTTGCTGGTGATGGTGAACTGCTGTGCTGCTGGCTTAGTGCCTGCGTTATCTGCCCCCACATTAGAGTGCAGTCTGCTCATCAAGTGGGCTGCAGAGCAGCCCCTGTGTCACCCAGTGCCATGTTGGCATCTAGCACATCATCCAGAGTCCACACGGATGACTGACCTGCACCACCTGGCTGATGTGCACAGTGACAGCATCACCCCCACACACAGTATCCCTAGTGTGAAGTGACACTTCAGCTTTTCTCAGTGTCCCTTCACATGCATATCCAAATGCTGTTATCATCACAAGTGTGTCACACATGAACATCAGAAAACCCCTGACCAAGGCAAATGTTCTCAGGTGCCAGGTTGCAGACAGAGGTGGACAGAGGCAGTGGCACCTGATGGGCTGTCCCCCCCAGGACTCAGTCTAAGGTGGGAAGAGGTGGAGCAGGCCACTGGTGGTCAGTGGCCAGAATGTGGCTCCGCACTGGAAAGCTGGGAGCCCTGGTGCACCACTGGACAGTGCTTCCTCAGGTGGAAGGTCTGTCTTGCTCCTTCCTGTGCAGGGGATCTCCCCAGTGCCTCCACATTGGACCTGTCACTGAGCCCAGCTCAGAGACGAGAGGAGCACACTGGCGTCTGTACCTCCTGCAGTTGTGGCACCCAGGCTTTTCTTGTTCTTGTGTGTATGATGGTTTGGGCGTGAGGTGTCCCCCAAAAGTTCATGTGTGAAGCAATGCAAGGAGGCTTAGAAGAGAAAAGATTGGGTCATAATGGCCTTGACCCAGTCAGTGAGTTAATCATCTGATAGGGATTAACTGAGCTGCAGCTGCAGCTGGGTGGGGTGTCAAAGAGGTAGTGGATCACTGTGGAAGTGTTTTTGCAGTGTACATGTTTTATCTGGGAAGTGGAGAATCTCTCTGCTTCCCTATGTGGTGCCTTGAGCTGCTTACCTCTACCACGCTCTTCTGCCATGATGTTCAGCCTCATCTTGAGCCTCGAGGAGTGGCACTGGCCACCTATGGACTGAGACGCTTGAAACCATGAGTCCCTAAATAAACTTTCCTCCTGTAATTGTTCTTGTGAGGTCTGTTAGTCACAGTAGTGATAAACCTATCTAAAACTCTGTGTGAGTATATGTGTATATTGTACTGCGGATTGAACCGAGGACTGCTTAACCACTGAGCCACATCCCCAGCCCTTTTTATTTTTTTTATTTTGAGACAGTCTCACTAAGTTGCTGAGGACCTCGCTAAGCTGCTGAGGCTGGCTTTGAACTTGTCCTCCTGCCTCAGCTCCTAAGGAGCTGGGATTACAGGTGGGTAACAGTACACCCAACTATGTGATATTTAAGTCTTAAATTCTGTGTCAAAGGCAGGGGTATTCTATTCAAAACTACTTTAACACATGAACACATTCAAATATCAGGGATAGGAATCAGGAAGTAGTAGGGATAGGTTCTTCCTTCAACTGGTACTTTTGTACTCAATTTCTTTCATGCTATAGAATATTGAATAATATTGAACACCCTTTAAAGCTCTTACTGCTCTTCACACACATGTATTTTGCTTTTTGTTTCTTTTGCTATAGTTTAGATTCCTGCATTCTAATCATACTTGGTGGTGGAATCCATGGTGGCAAATTAGCACAGGCTTACGTGATCTGGCCAATTCCATGCCCCAGTGCCCTGCTTTCCTTCACCTACGCCCTCCCCGGACCCCTTCCTTTGGTCTACTGATCTCCCTGCCCTGTTCATGACAGCCCCTTTGTTTTCTTCTTTCCCTCTAGCTTCCCCATGTGAGAGAAAATGTATGACTCTGACCTTCTGAGTTTGGCTTAGTTTTCTTAACATAATACTCTACAGTTCCACCAACTTGACTACAAATGACATACTTCCTTCTTCTAATGACCAAGTAAAGCTCCATTGTGCATTTATAGCATGTGTTCTGTATCTTTTCATCTGTTGTGGACACCCAGGCTGGTTTTGTGGACTGCCTGTTGTGCAGTGTGCTGCAGTAAGCACAGCTGTGCATGTGTTGCTACAGGGTACTGCCTTTATTTCCCTTGGGTAAGTACCAATGAGTGGACAAATGAGTCTGGAGGTTCCATACCTGGTCTTCTGAGGAGCCCCCCTACTGCTCACCATAGTGGCTACTGATTTCCAGTCCCACCAAGAGTGCACATGTGTTCCCTTTCCCCACACCTCACCAGTATTTGCTTCTTGTATTCCTGCTATTCTGAGTGGTTAGAGATGGACCTCAGTTTTGGTTAGCATTTTCGTGGTTGCTTAATGATGTTGAACATTCTTCCATATATGTCTTGGCCATTTGACACATGCATATTTTAATAACTGTTTTAATAATGTCTTATAGTCCTTCAGCCATTTCTTTTATAAACCATGCCTTCCAATCTTGCATAAGACGTATTGCCTTATGCATTCTGTATGTATATATGTGTGTATATATATATTATATATATAATATATAATATATATATAATAGCAATTCAGTCAGTTCAGATTCTTGTTAGTAATAATATCATGTTTTATGTTTATTGTTTATATTTTATGCTTATGATGATAGTGATCAGTATGTGTGAGATTGAACTGAAAATGAGAAGAAATATGATTTGTGTCTCAGATCACGGGGTTCATAGACAAGATGTTGAAGCAATAGATGATCAAAGCCATGGGTGATATCCATTGGTCCAGCCAGGCCTCCCAGATAATGATTCTATTGGCATATCCATGATGTGTTGCTTATGTCTGACCTGGGGTGTGAGTGGTTCCATGGTCATCAGTGGCATCTCCTACCATCGCTCCAGGTGGGAATGGTGACCTGGGGTGTGAGAGGTTTCATCTGTATCAATGGCATCTCTTACCATCGCTCCAGGTGGGAATGGTAACCAGGGGTATGAGAGGTTCTATTTGCATCAGTGGCATCACTTGCCATTGCTCCAGGTGGGAATGGTGACCTGGGGTGTGAGTGGTTCCATGGTCATCAGTGGCATCACCTGCCATTGCTCCAGGTGGGAGCATAGCCATCCATTTATCTTCAAAGGCTGCAATATCATTTTTTCTAATTGCTGTGTAGAATTCCATGGTATAAATGTACCACAGTTTTTGGATCCATTCATCCAGTGAGGGGCATCTGGGTTGTTTCCATAATCTAGCAATAGTAAGTTGATTTGCTATGAATGTAGATATAATGAGCTGATTCTAAATCCCCTGGAAAAATACCCAGGAGTGGAATAGCAGGATCCTGTGGTGGGCTCATCCCTAGTTTTTTGAGGATTCTCCACACTGCTTTCCAGAGGGGCTGTACCAGTCTGCAACTCCACCAACAATGTTTTAGCGTGCCTATCTCTCCACAGCTCCTCCAGCATCTATTATTGTTTATTTTCTTCATTTTTGCCATTCTGACTGGCGTGAGGTGATACCTTAATGTAGTTTTCATTTGCATTTCTCTGATTACTGTTATTTGGAGCACTAAGGTCCTGAGTATTATGGTGCCCTGTGACTCTAAGCTGTGTCTCATGGATCACTTCTGAAGTTCACGTTTGCTTGTGTAATTATTGGCCCCTGGGATAGTTTGTGGTTTCTATTTCCGTGTCTTGCCCATTTTTCTCCTGGATTGCTTTGCTTTGTGTTATTGATTTGTGGGCATTCTTGGACTATCGTCATTTCTGCGGCTCATTCTCCTCTGTGCATGGCCTTCTCCTTCTCTTAGGGGCACCTGCTTGCGTGCTTTTTTTTTTTTTTTTAGAGAGAGGGACAATGAGAGAGAGAGAGAAGGAGAGAATCAGTTGTATTTAGTTTTTCATGTGGCCTTTGCTGTGACATTTGTTGCATATGTGGTGCTGGGGTTCGAACCCACAGACTTACACATGCAAGACAGGTGCCAGAACCACTGAGCCACTGCTCCAGCCCTGCTTGCTTGTCTTTAAAATGAGCGGAAGTTTCTGACATCAACATAGTCCCACCTCTAATTGCATCTTGTTCAGGAGCTGCTAAATTAGGGGCCACGATATCCCAGATTGCCTGGATTTCTTGGCATTGATAAGACTGCAGGAAGTCTGTACTTCTTGGCTGCAGGAAGAAAGTGGTGATGTGCTGGGTATGTGGGCCAGCTCTGCCTGGTGCAGCCTCCTCTCCACATGCCATGCATGCCTGGCTCCAGAGCTCTGGCCCAGGGCAGCTTGGGCTTCCACTGTGGCTTCCCGCTGACCCTCAGTAGTAGTCAGCCTTACTCTTGTTGATTTCTGGCTCTGCACTGGTGACCCATTTCACAATCCCATGGCTAGACTCTGTGCCTCAGTGGGAGCTCCTTGCTGCCAGCCTGGCCCTGGGAGCTCACATGGTGTGCTGGGACTCTGCCATGAATGCCAGGCAAAGTTTCCTAAGCACTGTGTGACTGCTCACATGTTTCTCGTGCCTCAGTCTCTGCATCTCCAGAACATGAATGGTGATCTCAGCCATCTTAGCATGCTGAGCAAGTTGAAGCGGGTGGGCCAGGCGCTGTGACTGGCAGCAGAGGAGGGCTAGTGGCCTGTGGTCACTGCAGCCATTCCTGCAGTCCCATCAGCATGGTCCCTCTTATGGAGGGACCCCCAGTGCAGGGAACTCTGAAGACTAATTAGGGAAGATCAGGCTAGCGAGCCAGCACACCACCGTGCAAGGCCAGGTGGTGCTGAGTGCAGTGCCTCTCTCCACTGACAGGAGGCTGTCCTGTGGAATCAGCAGCTCACTGCCCCATGGTGTCAGCCAGACACAAATGAGTTCTAGGGTGCCATTCTTTTCTCTCTTCTGTATTCGTTGTCAGCCCCGAAAACTCCTTTGATGTCTGCATCCCTGTAGTGAAGACGTGATTAACTTGGTCAAGGTTAACCTGTCTGCTGCAGCTGGGCACCCTGCCCTTCTGAGTGGGCCAGGACCTAGCAGCACATCTGGGAGCACCTGAGTCACAGCCCACACCATTGTACAGCAGGGCAGGGCAACCAGAGAAGGGAATAAACTCCAAGCAAGTGGACTCAGGGGCCTTCAGAGCTGAGAACCCAGACTTCGCCATGCTTAGGTACAATATGGCACTGCAGTGTGGACACTGGTAAGGCAGGAAGAGCATGGGATGTGGCTTGAACACCTGGACCTCGGTGCTCAGCCTCCCCCGGTGTAGTGTCCATGGCCTGTGGCTCGGAGACTTGGACCTTGCTGCTCAGCTTCCCCTCTTTGTAGTGTCCCTTCTCCCATGTCCAGGGCGGGCCCATCTGGCAGGGTCTCATGACCAACCGCCAGGCAAGGTAGGCCCAACTCACACACAGGAAGGCAGGGGAAGGGTAGAGGGACTCATCTGGACTCTGTGTCTGCTTTGGGGAAGGATAGGGAAGACAAATTCTCAGTGTTCATGGCCCCTCAGGAGGAGACTGCTCCTGCAGTTCCAAGGGCTTGGTGAGCCAGAGCTCTACCTGGGGCATCATTCTTAACCCCACACAACTGCCATGTGGCTCTGCCTCTTTCCAGGTGCATTTGCCAGTGCCGCTTGCCTCGGGATTATTCGTGCAGTGGGGGAAATGTGGATCTGGGGGAACCTCTTCCAGTTTCTGCTGGGCTGTGTCAGATCGAGTGCCTAGGTTTGGCAGATGCCTGCACCATCCTGCTGCACATTAAGTTTGTGCACCTTCACCTCTGACTGCAGAGGAAATCTACATGCTGGGGAGGGGTCTATGAGAGCAGAGTAGGGGATTTCTCACTTTGACTGTTACCAGTTTTCTTACTATACCGGGGGAAAATAGAATTTTCATTTGTTCATAATTAAATATGTATCTGGGGCTTCCCCAAGAAAAGCAGTGAACTTCCAGTGAGACCAGAGTACAAACAGAGCAAGCAAAGCCACCGTCCCAAGACCTGATTTGACAGACCCACCTCGCCTCACCCTGATGTCCTGGTGGCCCACGTTCCTGCTCTGTGACACTCACGTCTAGGGGCCCTTGAGCCTTGTGTTGCTAATTGAATGCACACATTTTGTTTGGAGGATCTGGGGCATTGCAATAAGCCCTGCAGGAAGCCGGGCCAAGCCAGTGCTGTTGCATGGCGAAGGCAACACAGGGTGCAATTCCCGTTGCAGGGTGCAGCTTACCTTCAGTTCTTGGAGTCTGTTGCTCTGTCTTTGCATTTTAGACCCAGGGGGTTGGCATGGCCGGAGGCCTTTGGCTGTAGAGTTGGCTCTTACCGCAGTGTCCCTCCGGTGGACTCAGCAAGACGACAGCTGAGCACTCGCTGGGTGGTGGCTGAGCTGGGGTTGAAGAGCATTCCCATGGGGCACATTGGACCATCATTCCGAGGCATGTATCAGGCTTGTCCACACAGCAGAAGACCCAGACCAGAGTCAACAAAGCAGACCCCTTCTCAGATACCTTGGAGCTGAACCCGTGGCACAGCAGCAAAGCTGCCCAGGACGTTAGACCACTTCAGAGCTGCCACAGACCTGACAGGTGCAGCACCTCAGGAGGTGACTTTGGACAGGTCCAGCACATCACAGTGGACTGGGCTTTGCTGGTCAGCTCATCCTGGTTCTGTACCGGACACACAGCTAAGGCAATAGAATTGGGGACAGGGAGAGAGGCCTTTGCGACAGGGTCAGCCCTTGCCTAACCATCACTGCATGAGAAGTGGACTTCATTTCATATAGGTTTGGTGCAAATTCTCCCAAGTGCATAAGCCAGCTGGCAGCAGGGGCCTAGCTTCTTAGGGGTAACCCAGGAGGCTTGATTGCCTGGTCACCACCCAGGATGTGATCTGATGGCATCTGGAAGGCTATGGGGTGTGTGGCCCCCTTCCTGGCCTGGAATGTCCCTGGTGCATTCTCATGCGGGACTTCCCTCAGCATTCGCTGCCTTTCTGTTGCTCTAGGCCCTTTCCTTTCCAACAGCCTGCCTGTGTGCATCATTACCTTCACTTCCTAAGAGCAAGCAAGCTGAGAGTTCTGTGGACTCCTGCCCGAGGGCTGTTTATCCACTGCTTGTTGTGTGTGAGACTCTGGGGCACTAGGTGGCAAGCATGGTAGCTCTGGCTGCTGTGGACATCACCACAACTAAAAGCAAACCAACATGACTGATATGAGAAGGGCATCTTGGCAGGGAAGCAAGAAGGCTCTGAGAGCCCCCAGGAGGGGCTTGATCTCCTAAGGAAGCAGGAGTAATCCTGGAGGCCATGGGCATCTGAGACTGGATGCTTGACCAGGAATTTACAAAGGGAGGCTCTGTGACGTAGCTCAGCTGGAGGGAAGGACTGCGGGTGGGCTCACCAGGAGGGCAGAGCACAAGGAGAGGTGAAGAGGAGCTGGAGGGAACTAGGGGACAGCACACTAGAACAGGGAGGTGAAGAGGAGCTGGAGGGAAGGACTGCAGGTGGGCACACCAAAAGGGCAGAGCACAAGGAGAGGTGAAGAGGAGCTGGAGGGAAGGACTGCAGGTGGGCACACCAAGAGGGCAGAGCACAAGGAGAGGTGAAGAGGAGCTGGAAGGAAGGACTGCGGGTGGGCGCACCAGGAGGGCAAAGGACAAAGAGAAGTGATGAGGAGCTGGAGAGAAGGATTGGGGGACACCATACCAGGACGTCTAGGTGAAGAGGAGCTCTGGGAAGGACTGGGAGACAGCACACCAGGACAGGGAAGTGAAGAGGGGCTGGAAGGAAGGACTGTGGTGGACACACCAGGACGGCTAGGTGAAGAGGAGCTCTGGGAAGGATTGTGGTGGACACACCAGGATGGTGAGGGGAAGAACAGCTCAAGAGGACCTGAAGGGGCACAGGGAGGGCCACGCTGCTCTTCCTAACCCCCACAGAGCTGCCGAGTCTTGTGCTGTGGGCCAGGAAGCCACTCCAGTGCTCCAATGTGGGACACTGGTCACGATACCTCCCCTTCCTCCTCAGTGCCAAATGGGCTCCTGCGTAAGGTGGGATAACAGTGGATCTGTAAAAATCCCAATTCTACCTACCAAGCTCTTGATTGGCTTTAGGGTGTAGGGTCTGGTAGGACAGAGACTGTTATTTTTATTTTAGATCCTGTTCTTTGTACTACAAAGAATTTTTAATGCCCAATTCGAGAGATAATAAAGCACTGCCCCCAAACTTCAGCATTTTAAGTAAAAACATCAAGAATGAAGCTGAGTCAAATAGAATCCACAGGAGAGCTTGTCTGAGTCAGTTGCCTTGGAAACTCAAAACAAACAAGAAAACCAAAAGTCCTGCCTGGGGAGTCATGCCGAGGAGCCTCTGCCTTTTCCTTTGTGGGTGCTGCACAGGCCTTGCATTCTCAGGATAGGGATTGGGCCAAGCTGGGCTTGCAGAGTCTGCGCCTCCTGAGAGCATGGCTTTTGTTGTCATTCCGAAGACAGCGCTTTCCCAGGCAAGCACATCTCTGAGACCATCATGCAACTTGTTGGAATGTGTTATTCTAATTAGAGGAATTCTTTCCCCAAGCGTGGGTTGCAGAATGAGCAGACCTCCTCTGTGGACAGTACATGGAGGCCGTCTCAGGCAGGGTTGTGCTACTGTGAGGCTGTGTAACAGACAAGCTCAGCCCCAGTTGCTCACAGCTGCAAATGCTGACTTGTGGTCAGCTGGGGTCCAGCTGAGGGGGCTGAGTTTGGCTGAGTGGGTGACTCCGGGCTTCCTGCCATCCCAGCCTGCTTCCCTGCCTCCTGTACCATCCTGAGGCTCAGGCTGAAAGGCTGAATTCTGTCTGGGCATGCTGTTCCTATGGCAAGGAGCAGGAGCTCAAGACCGTGATGGGTCTCATGATACTGCCTTAAACCAGGGCATGGGACTGGAGCAGTGTGGTTTCTACCCCTGGCTAGAACCAGGGAAATGGCCAGTCCAAGGGGCAAGGTCACACTCTGCCTCTAGCACCAAGGCTCAGCAGAAACCAGGCACTGGGAAGCCCTCACTTCAGGGCTGACATGTGGTCAAGGGAGATCCCTGCGGCTGTCCCTACCTGGTTTTCCTGTGTGCAGGCCACTGTGAGCAGGTGAAGACGGCAGTTTTCTTCACAGGAATGTTAATAGAAAATCCAAAGGCAACTGTTACTATCATTGTGAAAGATACCTGGTGCTACACATTTGCAATATACCACGGGATCAGATGATAACACTTTTGTCAAGGGACTGGTGGGGGCAGTGTGTAGCATCCTCTAAGAATTGCTGTGGTTCAGGGCCTCTCATCACTGCATCCCCCATGAACTGCCCCACTGGGCAGTGAGCACAGCCTTGGTCTCTCATCTTTAAAGAGCCCTGTGTTTCAGACAGCTTTGTCCTTGCTCGACTAAAGGACCTGATAACAATGATTTCAGGAGGAGACTTTATTTAGGGGCTCACGGTTTCAGAGGTCTTAGTCCACACCAGGTCACTCCACCCCATGGGGCTCAAGGTGAGGCAGAACATTATGGCAGGAGGCATGGCTCCAGGGAGCAGAGAGAAAGTCCACACCAGATACGAAATATATACCCAAAGGGACACTCATGGTGACCCTCGTCTTCCAGCCCCAGCCCAGAGTTGCCAGTTAGTCCCTATCAGGGGATGAACTTGCCCATTGGGTTAAGGCTCTCATAACACTATCATCCTACCTCAGCCTTCCTGGATTGTCTCACAGGAGCTTTGCAGGGACACCTTTCATCCAAGCCACAGCACCCTGACACCAGTGGTTCCTCTGTGGCTGTTGTGAGGTGTGGTGCCAAGTGCAAGGTAGGAGATGGGACTGTAGAGAATGTCACAAATGCAAGGCAGGGGACTGGCCTGTAGGGAAGGTCTCTCAGCTGATGTGAGGTGTGGTATCAATTGCAAGGTGGGGGACTGGTCAGTAGAGAAATTCACAAGTGCGAGGCAGGGAACTGGCCCATAGGGAAAGTCTCCTTGGCTGGTTTGAGGTATGGTGTCAAGTGTGAGGCAGGGGACTGGCCTATATGAAGCTCAGGTACAGGTCTGGGTGCCTTGTCTCTGTCCTTGTCAGTGCTAACCAGGAATGGCATCATCTCGTAACCTCTGCCTGTCAGTGTTGGGAACAGCCGTCTGATCTCCTGACCCTTCATTGGCCAATCCATGTCTGACTCTCCTGTGCTTCTTCAGAGTTGTCCTGATGTCACAGTAGGATAAATGTATGCTGCAGGGTCTATACCTTCAGCAATAAGTAGCTGGCAGCATTTGGAGTCGTTTTTTCAAGGCTTATCCTAATTTTGGGTTATTCTGTGATATATGTACATATATTTAAATGTAAAAATAGGAGTTCCCACTTATAGCTGAATTCCTTACAAATCCTCTAGTAGCAAGCCCAGCCCTGGGATGATGCATCTGAGGTCCTGGGCTGCATGGTGCACACCAGCAGAATGTGGCAAGCTTGCAGAATAACAGCACCCCAGTCTAATGGTCAAGGCAGCCATTACTTGTACGTAGATGCTTGGGACCATGTCTTAGCTGGAATGCCAGGTCAGGGCCATCCCGTTTGTAAACACCAGTACCTCTGGTCCACAGATTCTCCGACAGGGGTGATTGGCCACCCAGGAGATATCTGGAAGTGTCTGCTGGTGGTTTTGGTTGTCTCACTAGCACCTAGGAGGGAGCTAGATCAGCATCCAACAATGCTGTTTAGTACATCTCAGTGCACAGGGCAGCCACCCCACCAGAAAATGATCCAGCCCAAAGTGTCATTCATGTCAAAGTGGAGAAACCTGTTCTCCGCCATGCTCAGGAAACCATAATGAAGTGGAGAAACCCTGATCTCCACCATGGCCTGTAATCTATGTCAAGCGGAGAAACCCTGATCTCAGCCATGCCCGGTATCCACGTCAAAGTGGAGAGACCCCGCATCACACAGTGCCCAGGAATCTGCGTCAAAGTGGAGAAACCCTGATCTCAGCTGTGTCCTGGGATCCATGAAAAGTGGAGAAACCCTGCTCTTGGCTGTACCTGGGAATCCATGTCAAAGTGGAAAGACCTTTAATAAAATGGTGAAATTAGGGAGAAATGAGTGTGCCTGGTGTGAAACATGTGCCTTTGTTGGATCATGTGACTTTCAGAATTGCCTAATTTTTACCTGGCAGGTTTTGTGACAGTTCAATCACAAGGACAAACACAGTGAGCACCAGTCAGGCCCTAGTCAGAAACCAGGACCATGGAGTCTGCTTTCTCCCTATCAGAGCAACACCTAATTATGAGGATGGAAATGTCAATGCCCCCTTTTTATTTTTATTGCTGGCAGGTGGTTGTATTAAATTTAATTTAGTTAGCAGGAAAAACTCAACATTATCTCCTACAGAAATGTGCAATCAGATGAGGCATCTTTGTCAAAACAAGGAGTCCTTGTTTAAGATTTAAATAAATACTGTTCTAATGTTAAAGATGGCTCCAGAATCACTGGGCAAAGACAGTGGTGGAAAGCTGAGACGTGTAAGCTACATCATGATGCTTCTCATCCTGCGTTTAAACATTCCTGAATATGGTTGTATCAAAAGCTTCTGAGGCTTGGACTGCGTGCAGTTCAACACAGTGAGGCTCTGGGCCTGCTGGACGGAAGCTCTGCCTTGCTGCCCTAAGGGCATGGGCCTGGCAGAGCTGTTCAGTAAGAACTCACAGAGTAAGCCAGTGGGCAAGGAGTGGACGGATGTTGGTAGGGGTCTTTAAAATGAAAATCTTTAACAGGAGGGGAAGGGGGAAATGGGGGACTGAATTAGAATGAGTTAACTCCATGCTTCTATAATTATGTCATTGCATATTCTTATATCATGTATACCCAAAAGATAAAGTGAAATGAGATGAGATTCTCTGTCTTGACACCTGTGTTCTTGCAGATGGCTGATACTTGGAGTCACAGCAGGTGCTTTGGCCTTTTCACCTAGTCTGTGCTTAATTTCCTCATGTCTTCTCAAAACTGCACACTTCATTTTTTTTTATTGGTGCACAATATTCAATTGTAGAGATACACCACAACTTATCCATTTACCCTGGGCACATCCCAGCTGCTCCCCAGTTCTGACAAGTTCTAAGAAAGCTGCTATAAACATCTATGCACAGGCCTTGCATGTGATTTTCACCTTCTGTGGGTAAACAGCAAACAGCCCCCTTGGTGGATCTTAAGATAAGAGGAAGACACTAGCAGTGTCTTCCACAGTGGCTGCATGTGAGGCCTCTGGTCTTCCCCCACACCCCGCCCTCCTTTGGAACTGTTAGGGTGGTGTTGAAGGTGTGTGTTTGGACCCTGAGACCCTCATGTGGAGCAGCTTCCTTACAGCTACTTGCCACCTATTTATCTTCTTTGGTGAAGAATTTCAGGATATTTGGTCCATTCTGAAATCAGTTGGTTTATGTTCTTACTGTTGAATTTTAAAGTTCTTTCTGTATTCTAGACACAGTCCTTTATCAGACATGTCTTTTGTAAATATTTTATCTGAATCTGTGGCTTGTCTTTGCATTCCTTTGGCAGTGCCTTCTGTAGAGCAGAAATGTTTAATGTAGGGAACTCCAGCTTAGCACCATCCTGCTTGAATCATGCCGCTGTTGGTGGTGTGTGAAAACTCTCATCTAGACTTTCTCATGTTGCCAGGAGTTTTACATTTTACTTTTTAGTCTCTGATCCTTCTGAGTTCCTTTTGTGATGGGTGTAAGACATGTGTATGTATGTATGTGTGTGTGTGTGTGTGTGTGTGTGTATATATATATATATATATATATATATATATATATATATATTGCAAGTAGCTGCATGCCCAGTTGTTTGAGCACCATTTATTTAAAAGATTGTCTTTTCTTTCTTGTATTGCCTGTGTTCTTTGTCCAAGACCAGTTGATGTATTTACAGGTCTACTTCTGAAGTCTCCGTTTGGCTCCATTGGTCTGTTTCTCTGCTCTTTCACTGATCCCAGTTGACATATGTACAAGTCTACTTCTGAAGTCTCTGTTTGGCTCCATTGGTCTGTTTGTCTGCTCTTTCACTGATCCCAGTTGATGTACTTATGGATCTACTTCCAAAGTCTCCACTTGGCTTCATTGGTCTGTTTGCTTTTTCACCAATCTCAGTTGACGTATGTATGGGTCTACCTGAAGTTTCTATTTGGCTCCATTTGTCTGTTTGTCTGCTCTTTCACCAATCCCACACGTCACTGTAGCATGGTAATGAATCTTGAAAGCACCTTTTGTCAGGTTTCCAGCCTTCTCTCTCTCAACATTGTGTGGGTTGTTCTGGATATTTTGCCTCTCCACATAAACATTAGATTCACCTTTTCAACATCTACAAAACAACTTACAGGGATTTTGACTGGGATTGCATTGAACTCATGTCAAGTTGGGAAGAAATAGAATCTCATCCAGTCTTCCCATCCAGCAATGTGGGATTTCTCTCTGTTCTCACACTTCTTCCACCAGAATTTTGTGTCATCCTCACATACATGTTGTATGTATTTTGTTAGATATATACCTACTCATTTCATTTAGAAGGTGCCAATGGAAATGGTATTTACATTGTGTTTTTAATTTAAATTTACACCTGTTCATTGCTGTGTATATGGAAGCAATTGACTTTTGTATATTAACCTTGTATCCTGCAACCTTGTTATGATAACCATTAATTCCAGGAATTTCACTGGTGGCAGTGGTAGCAGATTCTTTTCAATTTTCTACATAGACAGCTGTGTTTTCCACTGATAATTTCTTTCTTTCCTTGTCTTGTCTTATTCCATGAGCTAGGGTTACTAGTATAGTGCTGAAGAGGAGTGGTGTGAGAGGCATCTCCCCATTCTTGATTATAGTGGGAAAGCTTTTGGTTTTACAACATTAAATATTAATTGTAGCTTTTTTGTTGATGGTCTTTTGTTGATATTTTTCATCAAGTTGAAGATGTTCCCTAAAACAACTTTCCTGAGTGTTTTTGTTTTTATCATGAATGGGTATTGAATTTTGTCAGATGCCTTTCCTATACCTTTTGACATGATCAATAGTACAAGTGAAGGATTACTTTAACTTGTTTTCAAATATTGAACCATCCTTGCATTTGTTGGAAAAACCATTTGGTCATACATTTTTAAATGTCAAGGATTTTTCTATTTTTATTAATAGGAAACATTGGTTTGTAGTTTGCTTTTCTTGAAATATCTTCTCTGGTCTTATATTACAGTATGCTGGCCTCATAGACTATATTATGACATATCCCCTTTTCTTCTGTCTTATGAAACCAATAGTAAAAGAAATGTTATTTCTTCCTTCAATATTGGATGGAATTTACCAGTGAACCCATCAGGGCTGGATGCTCTCTGATTTGGAAGGTTAATAGTGCTGTTGCTATAATTCTTTAGTAGATACGGACCAATTTAGATTGTCTATGTATTCCTGTGTGAGTTTTGGCAGACTGTGTCTCTCAAGGAATTAGTCCATTTCATCTAAATTAAATTTGGGGGCATAATGCTATTCATTATGTTCTTTTATTACCCCTTTAATTTCCATGGGATCTGTAGCAATGTCCTCTCTTTTATTAATGATGTTAATTACTTTTGTCCTCTTTTTCTGTCTCTCTCCTTCCCCTTCTTTCTTTTTCTTTTCTTTTTTATAAAGAGAAGGACAGTGAGAGAGAGAGAAAGAGAGAGAGAGAGAGAATAAATTTTATTTAGTTTTTCATGTGGCTTTCCTTGCTCAAACACTTCATTGTGTATGTGGTTCTGAGATTCAAACCTGGGTCCTCACTCATGCCAGGCAAGCACCATAACTGCTGAGCCACCATTTCAGCCCCTTTTGATTTTTAAATATGGTCTGGCTACAGGATTATTGACTCTTTTTTTCAGAGCTGCATCTTTTAGTTACATTGATTTTTCCATACTGATTTCTTATTCTCAGTTTCGAAAATTTAAGCTTAATTTTTGTTATGTTTCTTTTTTCTATTATTTCCTTTTCTTCTTCTCATTTGAATTTAGTTTTCTCTTCAACTTAGATGATTGATTTTAGAATTTCCTTTTTGCTAGTATAGGCATTCAATGGTATAAATTTCCTTTTTATCACACTGCCTTTACTGTATCTGACAAATTTTGGTAAGGTGTGTTTTCATTTTATCCATTTTGGTCATTTCAAAACATTTAAAGTTTTCTTTATCTTTAAATTCATGTATTTTGGGGTTCTTTCTTTGACTCCTGTGTTATTTAGAAGCAGGATTTATTTGGGATTTTCCAGTGTTCTTTCTGTTGTGGATTTTTGAAAGCAGGCATTCTGTGATTTCTGCTTTTGAATGTGTTAAGGTATATTTTATGGTCCAGCTGTGATTCACATTGGTGAAAGCTCCATGTGAGCTGGGCAGAGTGCGCATTCTGCTGTTGTTAGAAGAAACAGTGCATCGATGTCCATTTTATCCAATTGCTTGATGTCATCTATTTCAGGGGCATCCTGACTGGTCTGCCTGTGGGCCTTTCCTTTCCACTTCTGACTGAGGAATGTGGGATTCAGATGATAGCAATGTGTTCCTCTTTCTCTGTGTGGCTGCGTCAGCTTTGCCTGACATGTTTTGATGCTCCTTTGCTAGACACACACGTCTTGCTGAGAGTTGACAGCTCTATCACCATGCGGTATACCTTGTGTCTCTGATAGTGGTCTTTGTTGTGAAGTCTGTTCTGTCTGAAGTTGTAACTACTCCCACTTGCTTTTCAGTAGTGTTGGCATGCTATATGTCTCCATGTTTTGCTTACTTTTTTATTTTGAATTGACAAATGTAGTTGTACATATTTATGAGGCACAGTGTGATATTTCAGTGGATATACTTGAAGTATAATGACCATATCCATGTAATCAGCATACCTATCACCTCACATTTTATCATCTGTTTGTGAAGGGAAAATTCAAAATCCTCTCTGTTACCTATTTTGAAATATACAATTAATTGTGGTCAACTATAGTTATACAACTGTACAGTAGAAGATTAGAAATTTTTCCTTCTGTCCATCTGCACTCCTCTGTCTGTTAACCATTCTCTCTCCATCCCACCATCCATTTATTTTTCATCTTCATATGCCTTTATATTTTAGGTGGCTTTGTTTGGTGTTTTTTAATCCATTCTGACAATCTCTGCCCTTAATTGGTGCAGTTAGACCACTGTTATTTGAAGTGATTGTGCACACTGTTGAACAAATACCTTCCATCTATCTTAATCTTTTCTATTTGTTGCAAATCCTTCATTTGTGTTTCTGTATTCCACTGTTTTTCTGCTTTTAGTGGCTTTAACTGAACTTTTTAAGTTCTATTTTTTGTTGTTTGTTAGCATATAAGTTCTACTTTTTAAATATGTTTTTAGTAGTTATCCTGCCAATTGCAATATATAGATTTACAACTAATTGAGCCCCATTTCAAGTAACACTGTACTGCTTCATGATTAGTATGTGTGCCCTATAACAAGTATTCTTATTTCCCTCCAATCCCTGTATTATTTCTGTGATTTATTTTACTTATACTTAACCACCATATCCCTTATATATAATATATACTTGAGGATACATAACTGAATATGTCGTTGCTATTTTTATGTTAAACAAATTTGTATGTTAGGTCAAATAAGAATAATAAAAATAAAATTATCTTTCTTTCACTTATTTTTCTTCAGTGCTCTTCCTTTCTTAATAGATCTTTTTTTATAGAGTTTTCCACCTTTATTATATTAATTCAAAAACCTGCTTTTGACCTTTTCTGCCAGGCAGGTCCAGGTGCTGTCTCTTCATTTATGTTGAGAAGTCTTTGTTTCCCTTCACTTATGGGGGCAAAGTTCATGGGATAGAGCCATCTACTCCATTACCCTTTCCCAGCACTGGAAGTGCTTCTCTCCTTTTCCTTTTGGCTTGTGTGGTTTAATGAGAGGTTGACATAGTTCTGATTTTTGCTCTCTACAGGTAAGAAACCCCAATACCTTGTTTCAGGGCTTTCCCATCTTTGGTCTTCTGTGGTTTGAAAATGATGTGCTTGTGTGTACAGTACTTCCCCACAGCACCCCAATCCTATGCTGGATATCCTCTGAGTTTCCTGGATCTGTGCTTTGCCATCTGGTGTTATTTTGGGGGGAAACTCATTCATTGTTTCAAATGTGTCTCCTTCCACCATTGCTTGTTACATCTGTTGCAGATGTCCCATGATTCTGAGATATACTGATTTTTATCAGTTCTTTTTCTCCTTGCTTTTCAATTTTAGAGACTTCTATTGAGAGATCCTCCATCTCAGAGTTTGTTTCCTCAGCCATGTCCAGACTACTAATGGGTCCATCAGAGGGCTTCGTCATTTCTCCAACTGTGTCTCATCTCTTGCACTTCCTTTTGGCTCATTCATAGAACGTTCATATCTCTGTCTCTTCTTGATCTTTCTGCTTTATCCATTGGCGTCTACTTGTCATACCATCTTGTTTTCCTGCCTGGCAATTGCAGTATCCCTGCTGTGTCTGCTTCTGAAGTCTGCTTTCACTCTTTACTCAGTGTACTTGCATTTTAGTATGACTTGTTATTGCTGATAGCCAGATGTGACATACAGGTCATAAGACACATGGTCCCCCATCCAAGCTGGACATGATGTACAGGGAGTGAGACTCACAGCCCCCTGTCCAATCCAGATGTGAAGTATAAGAAGTGAGATGCACTCTCTCCAGTCTAAGCCAGACGTGATGTACAAGGTATGAGATGCACGCTCCCCTGTCCAACCCAGATGTGAAGTATAGGGCATGAGACATGCACTGCCCTATCCAAGCCAGACATGAAGTACAGAGAGTGAGACACATGCTCCCCTGTCCAATCTGGATGTAATGTACAGGGAGTGAGATACACTCTCCCCGATGCAAGCCAGACATGAAGTATAGGGTATGAGACACAAACTCCCATGTCCAAGCCCAAAGAATGGGTGAGAGACACAAAGTACAGCAACAGTCAGGCTTTACTTTAATGATGATCTTGCAAGACCAGGTGCCTGGTGGTCAGGGACCCCTAGATCAGGTATAACCAGGGTTTTGTTCCCCAGAGTGCAGGACCCCTCCCAAGTTCCTCATTGGCTGAATTCTGTGGAGTGCACAATCTTCCCGAACATCACCTGGGGTTTACTATCTCCTATCAGGTTAAAGAAACAGACCTTCAGTTGCCCCTGCAGCTGTTCTCTTGTGGCAGGGAAGTCCCCTTGGATGGAGTGGCTTTGGCAGTGCACAGTTTACCTGTTGGTCAAGCCACACCCTTCTTTCTCTCCCCCATTTGTCAAGGGGCTATAAATCTGCACACCCTGGTGTTAACTGCTTGTAACTTTTCCACCTGTTCCCTCTCCAGCCTTTCTTCTCCCAGGTCGTTTCACATTTAAAGCTAAATGCTGTTTTCTGAGAACATACTGTAGGCTTTTCCATTTCTCAGTCTGTGCATACAGGCCCTCAGCAGTGTGATGGGGAGTGTGGGTGGGGATGCTTCTGCTGTCCTGTGATCAGAACCCAGTGCTCCTATGAGCCTCAGGCTCCCTTTCCTCTTCCCACCTAGTTCCCTGGCTGAGCTGGGGTGGTGTGTATGGGAAGCTAGAGCTAGCTGGGGCTGGACCTGTGCTTGCCCCCAGGTCAGGGATGTGCAAGGCAACCCCAGCAGGCAGGGCTGTAGTTACTGAGCTTCTCCCAAGGGTAGATTCCTGATGGACTTACAGTTCTGGCAAATTTCAAAATGGTTCCTTTCTCCCTTCCTGCTGCAGGGACCAGGCGAGAGCCTGGTTGTAAAGCTCATGCAGTGGGTGGGGGTCCCGGTGAGTGGTTTCCCCTGGACATTTTAACATTCAGCCTGTCAGCACTGAGCCTGCAGCAATCCATCAATGGTCCTACAGGTTCCTGGGAAGGCCTCGGCTTTGGTGTGCTGTGAGTCCCTCTGCCTTCATGTGAGCTCACTTCTGTATGGATCTAAGGCTAGACTGGGTTGAGGGTTTCCAGTTTGTTAGGATGGTGACGTGCCGGCCTCTTATGTGTAGAGCTGCAGATGGTCAGGAGAAGATCTATGCTTCTTCCTCTGGCCTTTCACTGACCCCTGACAAATTGGCCCCACTCACCGTCCACTTGGTCCTTATGAGTTTCCAAAGAGGCTCTGGTTTGCCCTCTTTGAGGATGTGCTCAGCTGTGGACCAGTAACTGTCCAGAGGGAGGGAAGGGGTGTTCTGACAGGCAGGTCTGAATCACATGTCCTCACTGGGGCCAGGAGGGCAGAGGTAGGACTGGCAGCCCATGAGACCCTGGTGGGGCAAGGAAGTGTCCAAAAGGAGGGCACTCGGAAAGCCATGTGCACAGGTGTTCTGATATCTGCTGTTCCTACTCACATGCTGTCTGTGCAGAGCTCTCTGATGGATTTCAGTGGACTTTTCCAAATCCCATAAGAGGAAACTGAAGTTCTCAAGGCTAAAGTGAATTGCTCAAGGTCATCCAGCAAGTTAATGACTGATCTGTGCAATAACCAGGATCTACTGGTTCCTGGTCCAGCGCCTGTTCTCCCTGTACTGTCCGGCCTCCCTGGTGCACTATAAATTCGCTCTTTTCCCCCTCTCACTTCAAGCGTAACTATTCCCATTTAGTAAATCACATCCTATTACAGAATTATAAAATGGAGTGGCCAGTTGCAGGCCCACATGCACTATAAAACTGCCCTTGCATGTAATGTGCTGGAACTCCAAAACCTGGTAAGCCTGCGGAAATGGACCGTGAGCTCTGCCGTGTAAGGATCATGTGAAGCAGGACTTCTTCTAACTTATTCCACAAGAATGAGGTGATTCTTATACATCACATATTCGGAAATGATTTAAATCAGTTCAGTAATGGGGATTTGTGCTTTATGAGCTGAGATTCTCAGTCGATGAACCCACCAGACATGATTGCAAGGGCCCAGGTACTGGCCCAGCACATTTTCCAGGCCTCTCAGTGGTCTCCCTTGCCAGTCTAGGCTCTGTCTTGAAAGCTTAGAGGGGTGACTAGGGGGATCGTGGGGAAGGAGGAAGAACACAGAGCTGGCTGTCCTTAGGACCCTGAGGCCCCTGGCAGGGCCCCCCATCTGCTGCTGTGAAATGTGAGACTCAGAGCTGGAAGCACTGCTGCTCTGGTGCTAGTTCATAGCTGTTCCTATAGTGGGCAATGACCTTAGTCCCAGAGACTGGAAAGGGTTCCTGAGCTTTCTCCTCAGATTATTGCACAGGCTTGTTTGTAATGTAATTTCCACAGGGACAGACTGTAAGGGAAGTATAAGTGACTGCAATGTCACAGAAGACCAAAATTGCCATTTGCCTAAGGACAAATGAAGGAAACAGAGCAGAATTTGGTTTTTCTCACACTAATAAGGAAATTTGTGTGGCACGGACTTTCTCGTAACTGAGCTTTCAGGAGACATGCAAAAGCGTTTTGTGGTCCTAGCATGCTGGGATTCGTTGCTGCAGAAATGAAAATGAGATCACCCTGACAGCCACCCAATGGATGCAACTTCTCGCATCTTGCACGTGTCGTGTGGAGTGTGGGGTGCTATTGAGCACCTATTGTGTGTCTAGTCCAGAAACACAGACTCTTGCATGAACAACCCTTAATCAGTGGTGAAAATGTGTGAGGTGATTTTCAGCCATGTCCAATATCACGACAGCAGGAAAGAGACGCACATGTGCTTACTGAGGACGCAGGGTCATGGCTGATTAATCACTCTACATCAATGTCGACACTGTGGTCCTTTGTCGAAAGGAGTGAGTGTAGTGACAGTAGCAGGCAGATGAGAGCCCATCAACCGCCTTAAAATGAGAATGAAGTCAAGGGCTGTTTTCTCCTTAATGCAACTCTGATTTGTGCTGGAATTCTATAAAACATTGTCAAATATGTGATAGATATGAGTGTTTTATGAAAAGCATAGTGATTTTCAAATAATATTATTAATATTACTCAGGGCTCATTCAGCTAGGAAGGCAAAACTCAGTTTAAATAAAGCAGAGGATTTGCTGATGCTGATGAGGAGCTAACTGCTGTCCAGCCTCAGGCCTTAATGGATCTGCTGCTGGGGGAACCCTCACACCTATCTCCCACCCTGCTCTCGTCTGGTCACCCACCCTACCTGCAGGGTCTGTGCACATGTACACTCCACTCTGTGACCATAAGCCCTGGACGTGTCTGTCCAAGGGGTTCCACACCAGAACCAGGCCCTGGGGCCGGGGGTATGGGACAGGCTAATTGGCTGGACTAGGTCACATGATCACATAGCTCTGGGAGTCAGGGTCAGTCACAGCTGGCCATATCCATGACCAGCAGAAGCAACCCTGCTCCCCAATGTGGAAAGGCGCCTTCATGGAGAAGGGGGCAGCTCAGCATTCATGAAGCCTAGAAAGGTGGTGTATGTAGAAAGATTGCCTGGCAGGGACTGACCTGAGTGTCACTAAGTTACATGACAAGTGTGTATTAGTAAACAGTTTCTCATTTCTAAACTGGGAAGGAATTAGAATTCTGCCTTCTTGGGTGCATGGAATGGCCTCTTGGCAACCACAATCCATGAATTCACCATAGTCCAAGATTTTTCTACTTTTGAAGCAGGATTTCAAGATTTTACCCACTGCATACTTCCCATATGTTTTCCAACTTAAAGGATGGTAATGTGTCATATTCATTAAAAATAAGCATAATTTCTGTAGACCATCAGAAAAATTCATGAAAGTGAGAAATAATGACAACTTGGTATCAGTGGTGGGAGATGCCATAGCTGCTGGGACCACCATGTCCACTCCTGGAGGAGTGGTGGGTTTCACAGTGCACAGTGGTCCTGGGTAGGCAGATTGTCCTCAGGTCCCACCCCACCCCACCCAGTGTGGCATTGGGGCAGCTACCCTCCAAGTGACTCTGAGCATGGGGGTTTAAGAAACACAGCTAAGTGTCCACCAGTCCACGGTCAATGAGTTTAGAGCAACGCCTACTGCAGGTTTCTCTCCTGGCCACATCGACAGCAGCAGGTACAGCAGGCCTGGAGGAATCACTGACGTCACTGTATCTGCATGCACAGGGGCCGTGTCCACCTCACTGATGAGCCATGGCCCTACCAGTCTACTCCAGTCTGACAAGAGTGGGGCTTTTCTACTTATAGTGAGGATCTATTTAGTTATGACCGATTTGAAACCACAAATTATAGGACACGATATGAATCCCTAAGGAAAACTAGTTTTTCCTTCCCTTTCATGGAGGACTGGTATTCAGCACATTTAGACATGTTGGCCTTGGCTCCAGACTAGAGACACTTGTCAAGTCATGCAGAGCTACGTCAGGCCCCCCACCCCAACACAGGGGGTTCTCAGAAGAGGAATGGTGAGGACAGATGCTGGGATGTGGTCCCAGGGCAGGAGAGAGCAGCTCTCCTGCTATTCTGTAATTGGGCACTCAGACAGGTACCCTGTGCAGGTGGGGTGGAGCAGGGCAACCCAGAGACTTGCAGAATGGGAGGCCTTCCCTTGGTATACCCTGATGTGCTCCCCATGTCCCTTCTTATTTATAAGTCTGTGAATCAAGGGAAGTGGGGAAGGTTTTCTTTAACATGCGATGCTGTCTGTGGTTAGGCTGGGACTGTCCTTTCTTCCTCTGTGATCTGGGCACTGAGGACACTGTCCCTGGTTGACTGTATGGAGAGGTTGGTACTGTCCTTCCTTCCTCTGTGATCCAGGGACAAGACATGGCCAGGTGTTGCCTTCCACCAGTGCCCAGCACCAGCAGTGCCCACTGTTCATCTGTGGCCTTGGAGCTTGTTTCTGACTGGATTGGGAAATTAGTCTTGTGCCGGTTCCTCTCAGCTAGGTGGTTCCAGCCACTAAGCTGGTGCAGCATTCTGGGCACAGCCTTTCCTTTGGCCTGAGCAGCCTCCGCTATCCATTTTCCACATGCACAGAGCCTGACCACATTGAGGTGAAGACCTGAGCCCTTTTCTCTCTAGGAGCTTCATTTAAGGGTCGGCCCTCATGAGCGTTTCTCCTAAGTCTGACCCAAATTCAGATATAGCAAGACCACATTCTTACTTTTGGCAGAAATTAGCACTCAACAATATTTTAACCTCCATCCTTTCAGTATCCCAGGAAATTCATTTCCCCACAGAGGAGGATGGAGCATGGGGTTCTGGGTGTATGCATGTATCTGTAGCTCAAGCTTCCCCTCTGCACAGAATTCATTCCAGATTCCTGGTTCCTGTCCCTGCCCCCTTGAGTACTCTGAGTCATCACCTCCAGGGTGTGTGTGAGCCCAGCCTAATCCCTGAGACCTTTAAAGCATTGGCTAAAATGCAGAGACTAAAAGCAGGAGAAATCCCACCTGACCCCGTGGAGCTTCTGTGTCATGGATAGGGCCATGTGGCAGGGCCTGAGAGTGGCAGCTGGGTGTTGAGGGGTCCCCAACTGGCAGATAGCCAAAGTGTGGGAACCTCCACCCTACCACTGCCAGGAAATGAGTTGTGGCAGCAGCTCAAGAGGCTGTGGAAGTGGATCTCTGCCTCCTTGGTTTCCAGATGACTCAGTCAGGAGATACTGATGTTAGCTTCCAGAGACTCTAGGAGAGAACCCAGCCGGAATGTGCACAGTGCTGTCCTCGGCAGCTGGGAGGTGACAGATGTGAGATATCTTACGCTGTTAGATCCTTCCGTTAGATCCTTCATAATTTGTTACACAGCAACAGAAAAGCAGTGCAGTCTGGAACGTGCCTAATCCTGCCTGTGAATACCACATTGTTCAGCAGGAACCCTAACACTGCTGTAACACAATGGGCCATGTGGCTTCATAACACCGGAACTGCATAGACCATCATGTTTGGAGGTACACCGCATATTGCCACCATCCCTTCGCGCTTTCTTGCCGGGACATACTGCTTCCACCTGTGCTGTTAGGTGAGGCATCCACTCACCCCAGCCTTATCCTGTGACTTTCTGACTTCCAATGTGTTGAGTTGATTCAAAATTGCAGTGGTATGTTTTGATTTTTTGAACTGTTCACGTCTGCTGTTCTCTCAACAAACACTGCAACGTCCCTAGGAGTATTTTTCTATGTATTCTTCATTTCTTGTGTTAAAGAACTTGATTTTTCCTTGTTTTGAAATATAATGCAGCTATCATAAAAGGCACAAAAATTAGCACAATATGTACATATGATTTTTGTCTGAAGGATTGAACTCATAGCCCAAGCTGCTTGTAGTCGCTCAAACTGTGGGCCGCTCTCTTGATGTCATCAGTGTGGGTTTTATTGTTTTCTCTAAGCTTAGTTACACATGATTTGAAAGTACCCTACTCCATCCCAAATCTGTGGGGTTTTTTTCTTTATTCTGCACTGGGTTGGGAATAAGCTTGTATTTGAGAGAAAGAAGAAGGGAGAAAATAATTGGAACTGTCTCTTCTATCACCACCAAGTCCTGTTTTTGAAGATTTTTATATTATTTAACACCTTCCATTTGTTTTATCTCAGAAGTATGATTTGGTTATCAAGTGTGAAGCAAATGAAATCCAGCTCAGGAGCCTTCATCATGAATATCTCTGCTCAGGGACACCTAGCTGTCGGTAGGCCTCTTCTGAGGGCCTTTCCTCTAAGGTGACGGCCTGCAGTGGTCCGTGGTCCTTCTGGGGCCCACGCTGTGCATTGCAGCATCATCACCCTGATTCTCAGCATTTGCACACATAATCAGGCCCTCTTGTGGCTGGGTCCTTGCAAGCAGCTCACCCATGAGGTGTGGTCTTCTGGGCATGGATTTGGGACTCCCGCCATGTGCTCAGGTCTTCCAGTCACTGAGCTGATAGAGACCGACCATCTGAATGTTCTGCTTCGCTGAATCCATGTGCCCTTTGGCATAGCAGAAGGGCAGGAGTGGGTCTCCATGTCCATCACACTGTTATAGCTGCTCAGGGCTGATGCTGTCAACACAGTGGCCTTTCTCTCACATGTGGCCCGTTCCTCCCCAGACCCACGCAGCAACTGTATGCTTTGTGATGTTTACTACACTGGAGGCTCTGGGAGGTAGTGTATTGGTGATCTATTGCTGTGTAACAAATCACTTCCCAAATTTAGCAGAAAAAATAACCAGACCTATTTGCAATTTTTGTGGGTGAAAAATTCTGTCTGGTGTGGTGTTATGATTTGAAAATAAGGTGTCTCCCAAAAGCTCAAAAAGTGAGGTGAAATGATTGAGTGATAAGAACCTGAACCCTATCAGTGAATTAATGCCCTTGTAAGGATTAACTGGGTGGTAATCATAGGCTGGTAGGGTATGACTGGAGGAGCTGGGCCACTGGGGCCATGTCTTTAGGCTCTATGTTCTGTGTCTGGTGAGTGGAGTCTCTGCTTCCTGGAGCCGCATGGACCCACCTCTGTTACCTGCTAGTCACATTTCTGGCCACGAGGGGCAATGGGGTGACTGAGTAGACAGAACACCAGCCCTCAGGGAGGGTCTCTAAATACCTGAAAGGAACTGTGACAGGCATCCTCATTGAAAGGGGTGGCCCCAAGACAGAAAACTAGCCCTCAGGGAGAGTCTTTGAATACCTAAAAGGAACTGTAATGGGCATCCTCATGCAAAAGGATGGCCACCAAGACAGAACTCCTGGGCTGGAGGTTACACAGCAGAGGATAGCCACAGAAGGTTGTACCAATGAGACCACAACATGACTAAGAACCTGTGCTGCACAGATGGAGAACTTGGGAGCTGGAGGGACAAACAGGACAGAGAAAAGAGTAGGCTTGGAGGCTTCTAGGAAGACAGCTAGATCTGATCAAGAGTTTGAAAATGATACAGGTGGCTGACACAGACTGTATGGAGGAGGGACAAGGGGCAAGCTGGAGAGACTGACCAGTCACCCGAACAGTGGGAGGCTTTGGGCATGGAAGTGGGGCATGCTCTCTATTCTCTGTGCTGGTTACTCTTCTCCTGGGTGGATATAGGGTCAGCTCAGTGGCTCTCTATGTTCTGCACTGGTCACTCTTGCTCCTGGGTGGAAACAGGGTCAGCTCAGTAGCTTTCTGTCCTCAGTGCTGGTCAGACTTTCTCTTGTGTAGAAACAGGGTCAGCTCAGTGGCTTTCTTTGCTCTGTGCTGGTCAGTCTTGCTCCTGGGTGGAAACAGGGTTAGTTCAGTAGCTCTCTATGCTCTGTGCTAGTCAGTCTTGCTTGCTCCTGGGTGAAAGCATAGTCAGCTTCCGCAGCTGTTCTCTCCCTTCCCCTTTTTGCCTTTTGCTTTCTGACAAGATGTCTTCCCTGTTAAGGTGCAATTGCTTTTCTTTCTTTCTGCTAGTCCATCATGGAAACCACAGATCACTTTCACCGCTGCATCCGTTCACCCTTTTCTTACATTTTTCTCAGCTTCCCCCTTTTCTGAATTGTGCTTTCCTGGAATTCCTTTTCTTTTCATTATCCATCAGATATGTCAATCAATTGTTTAATTAAATCTAAGTGAGGTCTGCCAAAGTGGGAAGTGGAACAGCGATACTTGGGTTGAAGAGGGGCTGGTTGCTACAGGTTGCCCATCTCCTCCCAGACTGGTGTCTTTGGGTGACTCTGATGACAGCAGAGGCACTAGACTGCCAGGTGGAATGGCAGCACCCCACTCCAGCCAAAGGAGGAAGGTGTTCTTAAGAGACCCAGAGGATTTCCCTTCTTTCCTCTAATTCACCGTCCCCTGGATCAGCAGCTTCACATTTGCTAATGGCAGCATTTATAGGTCATCAGAGATAGCCAGAACTCAACCCACACTTAGTGTGCTTATAAAGTCCTCTGTGCCTAAACAAAATGGTCCTTGATCCTGTTGGCACTTAGGTGCATGAAGAAGAAACCAACTCCATCAAAGATAGACAAGAAATAGATTTATTGGAGGACTATCAGTGGATTTGGGAAACTGAAAGAAATGTTAGAAAAACAACTTTTAGGGGGAAATGAACATGTGCTGATGATTTAAGACATAACATCTCTTCCAGTTACTTCAAGTGGTTACTTCTGTAATGAATGACTCTACCATTATTTTCTTATTGTTCTTCCCTGTTTTTCATCATTCAGTTTAATACCAAAAGTCTCAAGGGACAGCTCGTTGATATAGCTTGGCACTATGTAGTTGGGAGAATTAATTGCCAGGAGGAAATCAGAGTGCTGTTAGAAAGAGTGACACCATCCCTTTGCCTTAAGTTTCCTAATTCCAAACTCCCTCCAGGGCTGTGGCACTGGGAGTAGGAATGAACTAATCCTTGTGAATTGCATTAAGCCTGTGCCCAGGAAGATACCCAAGCTACAGGTATCAAGAAGTTACAAACAGGAATAGGCCATGTCTGTGTACATAACAAACCCACACTGAAGCTGGGAGACCAGGGTGTGTGCCCAGTCGTCTCCTTGCCAGTGTCACAAGGAAGCTCTATTTAAAGTTTGTGGAAGCTTGGGCACATTTCCAATACTGAAATATGCCAACCTTGATGTTCATAAAACCATTTGATAACCACCTGTCTTAACTTCAAATGGCTATTTTTTACACACACACCACATGTGCACACATGCACACTACACACTCACATGCATGCACACATATACATGCATGCACACATACATGCACGCACACACATGCACGCACCCACACACAAACACTCACGTGAACAGACACATGCACACACATGCATACACACACAACCCAATGTACACACGTGCATATGCACGCATGTGCACACACATGGGCACACACACACAGGACTCCATAAAGAAGGGCTAGCTTCACAGGTGGTGATCTGAGTGTCCCCTGTGACTTGCTGTTGGGTTGCACTGAATCTGCCTCTTAATTGAGTTTGACCACCCCCAACACATTAGCTGTGGTTTCTAGGGCTAGATTCGTAGAAGGAATGGTTCAGCTGGGCTTTTGGTCTTGACATGCTTTGAAACCCACCACTCAACATGATCTGATGCTTTCTCCTGTCCTCAGCTCCCTAGGTATGGCAGAATGCAGCTGTTTCCTTCATCTGCCACGCATGTCTGCAGCAATCCAACTTGCCCACATGGCCAACCAGGAACTGAGCCCTGCACACAGAAGCTGCGACACTCTGTCATGCTTCTCGCAGGGCAAGGGGACAGTTTTAGCACAGTGTTCCAGAATTCTCCCATGTTTTCTTTTGTTTCTTTTGCAAGAAATGAGGTGTGACAAGGTTCTGATGAAGCCTGGACTGCTAACTGCATGATCGCCATGAGTGTAGAAGCATGGGAGAACAGGTCACGGCTTTAGAGACCAGAATGCACATCCTCCTGCTGCTCTTTTCTTATTGTGTGACCTGAGCTTGTAGCTCCATTTCTCAGAACAATACCCTGGTTTTCACATCGGTGTAATAACAGTGACTGTGGTTGAGTGAGTTGAGCTCTGATGGGTGCTGGGGACCACTGTAGAAGAGCGTTGGAAGCCATCAGCAGCTGTGACTCACCCTCACAGTGTGTGTTGCAGGGTATCCCTGTGTCCTCTGCATGTACTGCCTTTGGTTATTTTTTGCATTCATAAGAGGAACATGTCCCTGTCTTAAATCACAGATGCCAGATGTTTGCTTTTGAAGGTGAGAGGGAAAGAGACACCCCAAAGGGCAAGCAGTGACTCTTCTCAAGTCCTGCTGAAAGCATCTCATTGAGAAGAACACTCATGGTTCTGCTTAGAGGTTGTCTGTGCTGTTGCCGGTCATTGAAATGAAGGGCTCATGGATTTCTGCATTATTTACTCATACAATATGAAATTCCATAGCACCATGTAAATCCAGGGAAACACCACCAGCCTAGTGCCCACAGAGGGTCACCATGAACCTCTGCATGGGCAGCTGTCTCTGAAGCCAATACCAGAGGCAACAAGAATGCCTGGAAGGAAGGACAGCAGCCACACGTGCATCTCTGTGCATGTGTGTGTGCACGTACGTGTGTGTGACCCACTGAGGGTGGACACCCAAGCTCAGCTCATGTTGCCTGCCTGCTGAGCAGTGTGGTCAAGCCCGAGAGGTGTAGGAGGGCCTGAAGGTCAGCAATCTGGGTTGACCTAGACTCAGGCACTCTCCACATCCCAGTGTGCCATCTGAAAAATGGAACACATAATTCCTGAGAAATGGAGAGTTTGGGAACATTTGGTGACTTTCTGTTTGGGATAAGTTTTTATATAAAATGCCCAAAGCATGATCCATCAAAAAATTGATAAATTAGTTTATAAAAACTGAAAACATGTGCTCTATCAAAGACATTGTAGGGAGGAGAAAACCAGAGATGGATGGGGAGAAAATATGTGCACAGCACTTATCTGACAGAGGACAGTGAACCATTAGAATAACTGAATCCTCAAAACTTGAGGATACCAAGTGCTAGCAGGAGGATGGAGCAGCAAGAGGAAGTCACATTCATTTCTGGCAGAAAGGAGAAAGGGTGCAGCCACTTGAGATAACAGCTTCACAGCTGCTTACCAGCTAAGCCCCTTACACTGAGGTCCTGCGGTCACATTCCTGGGTATCAGCCCAACTAATCGGAAAACTGGGATCACAGAGCAACCTGCATGTCACATTATGACATCCTTCTTCAGGAGCTCCCCAGAGGGGCAACAGCTAAGGTCCTTCAGCACCTGGGTGGGAAAACACCAGTACATCCACAGCTGGAGTCCAGCCTGCACCTGGGTGGGTGGACACTAGCAGGACTGCAGCTAGAGTCCAGCCTGCACCTGGGTGGGTAGATACTGACACACCCAATGGTGGAGTCCAGCCTGCACCTGAGTGGGTGGAAACTGACTCACCCAATGATGGAGTCCCAGCCTGCACCTGGGTGGGTGGAAACTGACGCACCCAATGGTGGAGTCCTGCTGCACTTGGATGGGTGGACAGTGGCATGCCCACTGCTGGAGTCCTGCTGCACATGGGTGGGTGGACAATGGCACTCCCACGGCTGGAGTCCAGCCTGCATCTGGGTGGGTAGACACTGGCAGGACTGCAGCTGGAATCCCAGCCTGTACAAGAAATGTGCTCTCCAGTCAAAGAGACCTGAGGAAATTCAAGGGCATCTCTGTAAGAAAACGAAGCCAGTCTGAACTACAGTCATAGGACATTCTGGAAAGTGCAAAACTTTGGAGATGGTAAAGAGATTACCATGAACCATAAGTTCGTCAGAGGTGAGGTTAAACAGGTGAAATGTAGAGGACTGCCTAAATCCAAGAAACTCAGGTGAATGATATTGCAACTGTGGCTTCCTGACAGCATGTGTTTTTCAAAACCTGTTGAACTTCATTGCACAGAGCATGAACCTTAATGTATGCAAGTTAGAAAATAATCTCAGAGAACAGAAGGATTGTGGATGAATAGTCAGATTTTTAAAAGTAACTATTAGAATATACAAAGCACCATAGCTGAAGGAGGCAGGAGGAACAATGTTGATAAAATGAGTTTGGAAGTAAGTGTCCTGCATAAACCAAGGGAAGAGAAGCCAGAGGCACTGCAGTTGAGCTCACGAAACTGTGTCCTGCAGAGTATGGCCAACTGTGTGAGAGCCCGACATGGGACCTCCTTGTATGTTTCTTCAGAGTGACGGCCAGCATGCCTTTCCAGCACTATTGTCCAGCAAAGGTCCCTGGACCACCTTGAAGAGATGGATGATCCCAGGGCTGAGATGAGCCAGCAAGTAAGGAAGGACTGAAGAAGACCTCACCCCACTCCCGAGTGCAGAGGGACTCGGGAGCCATCCGAAAGCACGCCCTGCATCCGGAACCCGAAAAGCAAGCCAGAAAATGGATAAGTAGTATTGGATCACCACCCAAAGCAAGAAATGAATGTCCACAGGCCCAACTGGTAGAAAAAAATGGTTGAAAAAATAGGAAAGTGGAGAAGAATAGGCAGATAGTGCCAGGAATACAGGCCATGTGCACAGACTGCTACCCCTCAAGGACCAGCCCTCCCCAGGAGGAGCAGCACACCAATGGCTGGCCTCCAAGGAGAAGCCCCTGCTCTCCAAGGACCACTCTCCAGGAGCAGCATGTCACTCCCCAAGGACTGCCCCCCAGGAGGAGCAGTCCTATTCCCCAACTCTGCAGGAGGGACTTTCTTCTTCCTTCTGGGGAGTTAGGGAGCAGGGAGAGAGTAACGTTGTGGTATGTTCTCTTTTGGATGTGAGATGCCTGCAGGACTCTTGGAGGTGAAGAGATCAGTCCTGAGAGCTGGTCTAATGGAGTGATGATCTGAATGGACTTGGGTGGTAACTGGGCAGGCTGCAGGAAGTAGGCCATATGGGCTTACCCGGGGACTGTATTTTGTCCCTGGGGTTTTGCATTCTTTGCTTACTTGCATGAACTGAGGAGCTTCCCCCACCATCCTTCCACGAGCTGTTCTTAGTTCCACAGCCAGGTGACAAAGTTTACCTCAAACATGAACACAGATGGTATGTTTATGATATGAACCCTTGATATCATGAGATGAAGACGTTCTTTCTCCCAAAAGTCCATAATCAGGAAAAAGATCAGAAAATATGAACTGAACAACGTTGTAAAATTTATTTATTGTCAAGGTCAATTAAAAATAAAGTCACAGACAGGAAGACCAGTGAGACAGGTGTCAGAATGCAGCAGGATATCTTTGATGGGATCTTAGGATGAAGAAGACATGTGGGCTTAGTTAAGAATAATGCAGCAATATTGAGTCATTCTTATAATACAAAACCTACTAATATGAACTATTAATACATAATTGAGGACCCTGAATGTGGGGGTTTGTAGGAACCCTGTCCATCTCACCACAGGACTAGTGTGAATATGAAACTGTTCTAAAGGGGATTCTAAGTCAGGGCTGGTGTGATAATTAAATAGCACACTTTCCCAACACTTCATACACGCTGACTCACCTTGCCCTTCTGACAACTCTCTGAAATGCATTCATTCATCTCTTTGGCCTTTTCTTCCTCCTTCTGCTCCCTCTCCCTCCTCATCCTCTTTCTGCCTGTGTTAGCTTTGATCATTATCATTGTTACATCTGATGGGCATCAGTGTCCCCCACAGGGGCACAGACCTATGCAATTCTGTGCAAGGGGTGTCCTCAGCACTCACCTGGGTCAGTGCCATGGCCTTGCGCACACCAGGCAGTCTATACCACAGAGCCTCTACAGAGCTCGCAGTCTCCACCACCAAGCCTCTGCAGAGCTCATCCCATGTGTTCCATGGAGATTTGAGGCATCTCTGCATTTTGATGACAACATTTTCCATCATTAATTCAATACAGAAAATCTAGCCTTTCAGGTTACACTTGTCAACTCCAGTGAAGGGACCCATGATTTCTATATCTATGCACTTAAACAGATATAATTCCAAGATGCAGCCAGTGTTTGCACTCTCAGGTTACAAAATGGTGATCTGAGGAGGATCAGATATAGACCACTAATACATAGGTCAATTAGTATAGCCTTTAAAAGACAGCATTTTATTCTTGAAAGTGCAGAATTCTAATTTGCCACAATGCATTTGCAGATGATGTGTGGCTGGGGACGAGTAGCAGCTGCCATTGAGATGGGACATTGGTCTCAGGTGTGCAGTGCTTATCAGTTGTCTTGTATCATGAGACTCTTTCTCCACTGTGACCAAAAGACCTGACAAGAGCAGTTGTGTGGGGGGCGTTATTTGGCACTCATGGTTTCAGAGGTCTCAGCTCCATTGCTCTGGGTCCAGGACAGGCAAAACATCATGGCAGAAGGTTGTGGCAGGGAAGGCTGTTCAGGACATGACATCCAGAAGTGAACAGTGCTCTGCACACCAGGGACAAAATGTAAACTCCAAGGCACATCCCTGTGACCTGCCTCCTTCAGCCACACCCTTCCTGTATAAGTTACCACCCAGTTACTCCATTCAAGTGAATAGATCCACTGATCAGATTAAGGCTCTCATAGCCCAGTCATTTCACCTCTGAACATTTTTGCATTGTCTCACATGCGAGCTTTTGGGGCACACCTCATATCTAAACCATAATCATGTCCCATATTGTTAATGCTATTGTGTACATTTCACATCCAGCCTATAGGTTTCCAGTCTGTCAGAGGGGGCGTTGGTTGTTCCTCTGGTGAGTGGTTTCTTGCTGCCCATGACCATCACAAGCATAACTTCATTCTGTCTAACTCAAAACAGAATTCTTTGGAGAGTCCTTGGTATTGCTGAAGGATTTCTAAATAGTAGTACTCAATTCCTAAGCATTCTTTTTTTGAAATTATTTTAAACCAAGATGTTCTCTAAAAGGATTTATAACTTACCATTAGAAATCTTCTTCATTGCTTTTCAGCCCTTTAGGATTTTGTAGGGATTACTAAGGGGATTTCTTTTTATCACTAGGGAAATATGGCTGTAGCTATTATATCTTAAAAAATAAATCTTAGGCATAACCTGACAGTGAGAAATGCATTTATATTCCCCTCCAGAACAGGTGTCCTCATACCCAAAGACATTTTTTAAATGTCTTTTAAAAAAATTTTTAAATTTTTTAAAGTATTATAATTTGACAAAAACTACTAATAGAAAGACATGGCACCACGGAGTTGAACCTGCCTGTGACCGTGTTGCTAACTGGTAACGGTAAGGCAGGGTACCATGGAGTTGAACCTGCCTGTGACCGTGTTGCTAACTGGTAACAGTAAGGCAGGGCACCATGGAGTTGAACCTGCCTGTGACCGTGTTGCTAACTGGTAACAGTAAGGCAGGGCACCATGGAGTTGAACCCGCCTGTGACCGTGTTGCTAACATGGACGTGACGGAGTGGAGCACAGTTGAGGAAGAGGGTCTTGAGGAGGAGCTCATCTCTTCTTCACCATTAGCCCTGAGCCTTTGGACACAGGTGTGGTCATACACTTGTTCCAGCTTGCCTCTGCATCCATCTCCTTCAGCCAGCCTCCTTGCTGGCACTGGCCAGGCTCACGTGGCCCCATAGACGTCCCCTTGTCCCAGACCTGGTGCTGGCCAGGCTCATGCAGACCTGCTGGCATCCCCTGGTCCCAGACCTGATGCTGGCCAGGCTCACATGGCCCCGAAAGTGTCCCCTGGTCCCAGACCTGGTGCTGGCCAGGCTCACATGGCCCCACAGGTGTCCCCTGGTCGCAGACCTGGCTACTGGCTTTCTTCCAGGCTCCCCAGAGCACATCTTGGATGGCTTGCCTTATGAAAGCTTACCTACTCAGGTCAGGATCATCCAGGAAATATGTCTCATTAACTGGAAGCCTGTGAAAGAGTAGCCTGATCATGGGGTGATGGCCTTTGTATTTACAGATCCTGCCTGCACCCAAGGGCAGGTTCCGCAGGGTCTATACACCACAGTTCAGAAACCAGGGAGACATCTTAATTTCTACCTATCATAGATGGCAGCTAGGTTTGGCCTAGCCCAGGTTAGTTTGTGGATGATAGTTTGTTAGCCCCTCCACAAAAAAAAACCCTATATGCATACTAGAGAAAAGCATAAGAAGGCTTTGTCCTAATACTTGGAGGATTTGGTATGATAAGTTGGCTTTTTATAGGTCTTATAGGTCCCCACTTAATCATGCAAGTCACAACATGAATCGCAGTTGTAGCAGAGCGTGGATTAGGCCTCTGAAACAGCGCAGTCTTAATTAGAAAAGAATGCCACTCAGCCCCTGAATTCAGCTAGTTCATTAACTCGGTGAGAAACAGATTTTATGTATCAGTGGCATAGATGCCCTCAGAGAGTTTATAATTTTGTGACAAAGATATATAAATATTGTCTGTAACACAGGGCTGAATGAAGTGGGTTCTGAAGTAAATCAGGTCTCACAAATCTCCAATGAGAACAAGATGAACGTAGACTAAGCTGACGTTCACAGCGGAGGGGGTGGTGTTGCTGGGGCTGGAAAGCAAGCAGAGTAGCAAATTCCTTATTCATTACACCTCGGCTGTGCAGGACTTTAATTTGTAATTAATACAGGCTTCCTCCAAGTCCTCACGCAGTACAGAGGGGCACAGTGGCTGCTAGTGACAGTCCAATCAGGCAACACAGCTCTGGCCTGTCGGTTCAGTCTCTTTAGGGAGAGTTGGGGCTCTTGAACTAAAATAGCATCCCTAGAGAAGAACAATAAACTGTCAGAGTGCCACCCCGCCCCAGGATATTCTCTGAAAGGGCAACTGAGCAGATAGGGGGTGTGACCTCCCTGGGTGTGGGGGACATGGCCCTCTGTGGGTTCCCATGGTCCTGTGAGCAGGGGCATGGCTGCCAGGTCCCAATGGGCAGGGGGCATGGCTGTCAGGTCCCAGTGAGTGTGTGAGGAATGGCCCTCCCTGGGTCATCCTGGGTGTGGGGTCATGGCCATCTGTGGGTCTCCACAGTCCTGTGGGCAGAGGCATAGCCTTCTCCAGGTCCCAGTGGGTGTGTGGGGCATGGTCTTCACCAGGTCACCTTGGGCATGTAATCTTGGCTCTCCCCAGGTTACCCTGGGCAGGGTCCTGTGGGCAGGGGCATGGCCCATTCCAGGTCCCAGTGGATGTGGGGGCATGATCGTCCCCAGGTCACCCTGGGTGTGGGGGACATGGTCCTTTCTGGGTCCCCACAGTACTGTGGACAGGGACATGGCCTTCTCTAGGTACCAGTAGGTATAGAGGATACACCAATCCCCAGACCCCCTCTGGAAGGGGGCATAGCCTTCTACAGATCCCAGTAGATGTGGGGGGCATGATCCTCCCGATGTTATCTTGGATGTGGGGAACATGGCTCTCTCTGAGTCCCCATGGTCCTATGGGCAGGGGCATGACCTCCAGGTCCCAGTGAGTATGGGGTATACGCCACTCCCCAGACCCCTGTGGGAGGGGACATGGCCTTCTCCAGGTCCCAGTGGATGTGGGAGGGTGGCTAGTCCTCCCCAGGTCCCCCTGAGTGTGTAAGGCATGGTCTCCAGGCTCTGGTGGTCTTGTGGGCAGGGTCATGGCCTCCCTGGGTCCCTAGGTCTTGGCAGGTTGTGGTTGAGGACATGTGTTTCTCTGCATCTGTGGAGAAGGTACGATGGGGTCCTTGGGCCACAGTGCTCTCTGGCTCCTTTGTGCCCTGAAGAAGAAGTCCCTTCTTATCTCTCTGTCTTGCACAGCTTGTCTCATGAGGCTGACGGCACCCCGACTGGGTGTCTCAGGGGGCTGACTGGCTGATGGCACCTGGACCAGGGGTCTCAGGTGGCTGACTGGATGACAGCTCTCCAGCCCAGGGTCTCAGGGTGCTGACAGCACCCTGGCTGGGGGTCTCAGGGGACTGACTGGCTGAAGGCACCCTGGCCAGTGGGCTCATTTTCCTGGTGCCCCTGGCTGACTCAGCAGGTCTGCCCTGCAGTCTGCAGCTGCCTTTGAGGACCAGAGGTGGTCCCCATAAGAACAACTTGGCTGGGATGCCCTGTGCTACCAGGCCTTCACTGGGACCCCTAGCAGCTCCAGTATCACCCTTGCTCATCTGATTAGTTCACCTGTGGGAATTGGGCCTTAAGAGGGGAAAATCAGGATGCAGTTTCTCTCTCTCTTCCTTTGTTTCTTCTTCCTGTTATTCTACAGGGCTTCAAAGGGAACAAGGGTAGATTTGCAACTGATTTTGTTTCTACAAGGATGTTCCTTATAGAAAACTCCATGAAAAAGACTTAAATTAACTCTTGGTGAGAAATAAAGTCATTATTTAGAGTTTGCTCTCTAAAGAAAAGCGGCTGGCTTGTAAGGCAGTTGTTTTACAATGTGATTGCTTTAAATGGTCCATGTTGTTCTATTCTGCCACTCCTACCTCAGACAGGTTCTGCAAGGACAGGGGCAGTCCAGCAGGCTCAGAGTGGAAAAAGGAACAATGCCTGATGGTCGTGGAGTCATTTCAGGGAAGGTAGAAGAGGTTGTGCTACCAGGGCCTCCAGGTGGAGAGTGTGGGCAAGACTCCCTTACATGGAATGGGCTGTTGTCATCCCTCAGATGCGCCTCTAGGAATACATGTTGTAGAATTATCTGGACACACAGCTTTGGTCCTTATTTGTGCAACAGAATGAGGATCCATGCTGCTTGTTGAACAGAGTCATAATTGGGAATGATACCTCTATTTGGGGCCAACTGTGGAGAGCCCATTCCCTCAAGATGGATGGCTGCTGGCCACCAGCAGGCCAGAGTCCTCCAACCTTTCAGTTTACTTCCGTGATTGTGCTGAGGGTGGAGGTATGGGAGTCAGAGCCTCCCTGCTTTCAGCTTGTGTACTGATTTGCAAGTTGAAAGTTAACACATGCAATGCTGGAGTTTTAGAGAATAGAGATGGAGGCAGCTCTTGCCCTTCATCCGATGTCATTGAAAGAGAAGTGTGCCTGTAGGTGACCATTCTCTTCACAAGATGGATTTCATGCCAGAGAAGGGAACACTGTTGTCCTTTCTGTTTCCATCTCAGATACATCTTTATTTGCAGAGTTAAAAGTAAGGCAACCGGAGTTGGTCTCTAACCCGTCTCCTTCCCTGACACCTTCTGGTCCTCTGTGGAGCGACCAGTTTTCTCTGTTCCCCTCTTGTGGACATGGTTCCTGTCCTACCTACCTCTACCTGGAAGGTAGTCACTATACATCTGGTCAACTCACCTGGCAGTCAGTTGCCATCTACCTGGTCAACTCACCTGGCAGGCAGTCACCATCTGTCTGGGCGATTCACCTGGCAAGCAGTTACTGTCTGTCTGGTCAACTTACCTGGCAGGTGGTTGCTGTCTATTGGTTAACTCACCTGGCAGGTAGTCACTAGCTATCTGGTCAACTAATTTGGTTGGATTGAGCTTCCAGAATCGTTTTTTGCAGGGTCACTGTCCCCTCTCCAGGTGACATATTAAGCATTCATGGTAATGGAGAAGCATTGCTCTAGTGCATTCTTTAATTGTTCCATTCTGATGGGTGGGGGGATTGTTTTTTAAAATATGATTCACATTGTCCTGAATGTCCTTCCTGATGGCACATTTTCCCTGTGAGGTTTGGTTTCTGCTTTGGAAGGAAGCACGTCTCAAGGAGCCAACTTGGGGCTGAGGTAGGTGTTCATGTCAGTGATCTGCTTCCCTGCCAAGTAATCCATGTCCTTTCCTTGAGGGCTTATTTGCTTATTATTCAGGCCCTTTGAAAGTACAGACGGCCAGGATGGCTTTCCAAGCCTTTTGGTCTTTCCACATACAATTGAAAGGAAATTTCTGCCAGGAAGCCAGCTGGAGTTCCCATTCAGAACACTTTTAATAAATGAGCACTTAGTGTGTATGCCCCAGTACTGTGCCTTGTGTTGTTCAATAGTATCACCCCACATTCACACCACAGAGATACACTAGAGAGCACAACTTCAATTATCTTCAAGAAGCACACACGTGTGTGCATGTATGTTGTGTATGTGCATACATGTGTGCATGTGTGTGCATACATGTGTTGTGAGTTTGTGCATGTGAGTATATGTGTGTGCATATGCATGTGTTGTGCGTGTATGCATCTCGGCAGTGTGTGTGCACATGCATGTGTGTATGTGTGTGCGTGTGTGTATACATACATACACACAGGCGTATTAGGCACATTCCTATCATTGCCACACCCTGATAATAAAAGTCCAAGCCTTCAAAGAAGGTTGCCTACACAGAGATGTGCACCACACAGTTCTTTTTTTAAAAAAAATTAAGGAGTTGAGTTATTCTACAATCATAAATGCATATAAAGTAACAATATGATATGCATTTGTTCTGAGACAAGATTTACCCCCACATCACCCACACCCCAGTCTTTATCATACCGTTCTTGAGAAAGCCTTGCAGCTTCATGAATGCTGTTCCAAACACCTGTTGAGGGATTTTTTTTCTGCATGCCTGTTGATCGGCGAGGAGTTGGGACAAGTGGCTGGGTCTTATCCATGACAGTTATTCATCCAGGGCTATGGCAGATGCTGGTCAGGGCAAGTGTAATTGCTGGCACCCTTGTAGTTGTGAGCAGTCTTAGGCAGAGATCTGTGACTAATCTGGACTTTCTGTGTAACACTGTATTTTACTTTAACTTCTGCATTTAAAATTGAGCACAAGGTATGGTGGCCATGTTTATGTGAATCTCTTGACGTCAAATACATTAATTCTACTAAACCTTAATCCTCTGTTTTCTTTGGCCAGAATGCAGTTAATGAGAATAAAATTTATGGGGCACATATTTTACAGACATCAGCTATGTGAGTATTGGGAACTGCTGGTATGTGCGGGTGCTTTATATCTCTCTCCCTGACTAGTGCTTCCTAGTTTGCTGCTCGCAGTCAACATAAAATCTGAAATATTTTGGAAAGGCTTAAATGCATGTACAAATCACCCTCAGTAAATAAAGGTAGATGTAGGCAAATTGAAACCTTGCAGCTTGTAACAAATAATCAAGACTAACACTGTAATGCCACGCCTGGGGCTTTCTTCCTCTGGTCGTCTCCCCCCAACCCCCGCTAAAATGATAACTGCTCTCTAGAACCCCAAGCTGTGAATGAGACACAGGAAACAAAGTTTGGACCCCCTTGAATTTAAAACTTCTGTAACCTTAGCTGAAGGCTGTTGAATTAATTTTATTTTGGTGGTGAGCTGTTTGGAAGTCTAGCCATCCACTACTCAGGGAGACGTGTGCTTCTTTCCTCACTTTGTGGCTGGTGGTTGTCCATATGGGCGGGGGGGGGGTGCAGTTGGTAGGAAGGGCCCTGAACTGGGCCTCCCCAGCAGCAACCTCCAACTGAGGCACTGTGGTGCACCTGGGCCTCCCCAGCAGTGACCTCTGCAACAGGTTCATCGGCAGCTCCTGTCACTGTGGTGTGCCTCATCTTACCCATCTTTACAGTGAAGCACAGACCCTGAGTAACTTCTGAAACCCAGGTCACTCACATCAACAGAGTGAAGGGTGGAAGAGAGGATTGTAGGCTTGCAGCCAGGGCAGCTGTAGAAGTCAGGTCAAGGGTAGGCTGGGGTCTGCATGCCTTGGTGTTTCGCATTTCCAAGACTTCGTGTTGTGTGTTGGTTCTTGACAGGTTATTTCCCTGAATTTAAGCCTAGTCTAGAGTTCTGTTCCAAAGGACACAGAAATGGGAAGTTTTTGAACCCTGTAGTGTCTAGTCAGGGTCCTGTGCCTATATGTTCATTGGGACTCACACAGGGCCTTCAGTTTAAATAAATTTACTTACAGCAAAGGAACCCACAGAGAGTAGCATCAAAACAGATGCTCATGACTCTTGTGTGTGGTGGCAGTGTGGGGTCTGGGAGGAACAGCAGGAACCCTACAGAGGCCATTGCTCCTCTGAACCACCTCTGCTCTCCACCTGAGCTCACAGCTACCCACAGGACCAGTCCACCCCCTGATCTCTGAGTCTACACCAAGCCAACCTTGCACCATCTGGTCCCAGGTGGAGGGCAGAGGGCAGACCCTGCTGTCTAGGCTATGGTCTTGATGCTCCTTGCCGAGGTCTCAGGCCGTCTTCTGAGCTGGAACCTCCACAGCTCAAGTGCCACCGCCTTTGCTCTTACCTGGCCCTTGAGCATGTTTCCTCTTGTCTCTGAGCCTGAGATAACTTATCTGAAAAAGAGAAATAGCCTCCGCGCTCTGGTCTGAGAAAGTCCTGGAAAGCCATCCATGGACCGAGATGAGATGCTCTTGCACCTGTCTTGCAGCAGGTAGTGGAGATGAATGGAAATGTCTCATTCCATAGAGGGGGGTGTTACATCTAAGTGCTCATTCAGTGTGTGGTCTGAGGCAGGACGGAAACCCAGTCATATTTCAGAGTTCAGCCCATGTTCAAGAAGAGACAAACAGACTGCTTGGGAGGTACTGCAGTCCCTCCTGCTCTGGGATCCCGCCCCTCTCTCCATCCCACCCCTCCCACAGTCCTCTGGAACTTGCAATTTAGGCAATTAAAGATGCAGTGATCGCTCACCACGGACAAGCACACCTACTCACCCAGTCTGTCCTGGGTGCTTCACCTGCCTTCACACCCCCGTTCTCCTGGTCACAGGCTTCCCCCAGCCCTCCTTTCTTCCTGATGCTTCTCAGGGATACCCTGGGCACCTGTGATCCTCACCTCAGAATGTTTGCTTTCCTCCTCCTACACCATCTCCTCTTCTGTGGCATGCCTTCCACGCATTTCCAACAGCAGAGGCGAGAGGCCAGATAGGACCCTGAACTTACCATCCCTGACTTCACGAAGCTTGTGGTCCCAGTGGGGAGAGGAGGCCTTGCCATTGCTCCCTTTTCCTTACCTCTTGTCACATGAAGCTCCATGCATAGAGATCGTACAGGGTGCTCTCATGAGTTGGCCTCACATGGAGGCAAAGGAGAAATTATCCTCATTCTTCTGAAGTCTGAAAAACCAGAGCCCAGAAATCATTGAGCCCAAGCTCAGAATCAATGATTCTGATCAATCAATCACCTTCCAGCTCCCTGGCCCCCAGACCTTCTTCCTGCATCCACCATGCCCACAAGCATACCCAGGTGAAACTGAGGCCCTGAGAAGGCAGCAACCTCTAAGGAGCACCCAGGGAGTTCCAAGAGGTATGTGCCCAGCCTTATCCTAGGGCCATGGGCCATGAGAGAGAAGCTGACCTGTCTTCTGTCACTTAAAGGATATTTGCTGGGATAGGGGAGCCCAGGGGCAGACGTGTGGAGCAGAGTCAAGCAGTCAATGATGGGTGAAGGCTGGTCTGTCAACAGTTGAAGGATGCAGCTAGGGCTGCCTCTGTACTCCTCCTCCTCCCTCTCCCTTCTCTTCCTCCCTCCTCCTCCTGTCTTCCTCTTCATCCTCCTCTACTTTTCCTTCTCTTCCTCCTCCTACTCCCTCCTCCTTCTTCTTCTCCTCCTTCCACTCTCTCCTTCTTCTTGTCCTCCTCTTCCTGCTCCCCCCC